>LQRL01032732.1:9583-20416 GCA_001703475.1 Hydroides elegans
TAATGTTACGTCATTTTATGAATCATGCAAAGTGAATTTAGTCAAAGGAAGAAGGGTTCACACGCAGTAAGCCTTTCAATTCCAATAATAGATTTTGTAAGCCTAATGTTGCAGATATTACTATTTCTGACTAAGTTTATCTACGGTGTGTATTCCTACTTAGTAAGATGCAATATGATGAAAATAATGCTGCGATGATTGATTTGGGAATTCCTGAGCTTTATAATATGCGACATCATGCCAGATGAGTGTCTAAATAAATTCAATACAGTTTTATTTCATAAACTTCAGATAAGGTTCGTTGATAAGTTAGTATTGTCATGCCTTTTTCTTTCATATCGTGTGATTTACTCAAATTAATTTTCCTTATTATTTTGATATAACTGCAGAAACTTTTGTTTCATACCTACTTGTACATACATGTAGCTTAAATGATACCTGACATCATACTGGAGAAAACACCAAAGTTCACGTATAACGTCAGACGCACAAAACCGTCTACTTTCTTATATATGTAGACGCCATATCATTATTGTTCATAATCAGTGCCTCTCGTTTCTTGATTTATGTTCATCACCATAGAGATCCATCAATCTGGATACTGGTCTGAAAAGGGGGAATTTTTTTGTTGGCTGTTAAGACTTTGTGATACAATGTATTGGCATGGGATGAGTGCCGATAGATATGTGGTTATTATCTTTTCGCGAAATCTAGATAACCAAAACTCGGACAATGATGATTTATGAAATAGAACTGATGAAGCGGCATAGTAAACGTGATTCTCAATTCTAAAATACAATCATAAATCATGAATGACTTCATACAAATATATTTTTCAACTATTAAAAAAATAATAATGAAAACCATCGTGAGGGCGAAATTAACTTAAAAAGAGTTGTAATTTGCCCTTTGATACTAAACGGGAATAAAGTTATGTGACTTCGTTCTGCCATTGTGCATCCATAAAATGCGTGTTTTATTAGCCCTCTTTTTTGGCTCGGCCTTTATATCATTTTTACTTAAAATAAGTTGCTAACATTGGGGTATTCAAGACGAAAATATTTAGCCATTTTTTATGAGCATTTTTTATGATAAAAATATTTTAATGTAGTTGTGTTTGAAAAATGTATCTAAATGGTGTTAACTGCATAGCCTAATATACCGATATTTACGTTATATATTTTGGGAAAAGTCTCTGCTACAAAGTCGCTTCAACGTCATATTAAATCATGCGTTTACGCCTGATTAAAAATATGAGTGATGTTCGATACATGTAGCAGCCAAGAAAAGCAAACCAATTATTTCTTGTTTAAATTGAAATTTCTCTCAGCATGCAATTCACCATTTTACCTTTAAATTGTTTAACCTAGATATGAAGAGAAGTACAGATGAAAAAAAGGAAAAAGTAAATACAAAAAATATTTGGAAATGCACTCTGATATATATATATATTTCAAGAGGGTTATATAACTCATCGAAAATCAATTGAAGTTCCCATTATTTTGTTTTAATGAAAATAACTAAGACATATATCTACTACATTGTATGCCGATTCTGATGTAATATATGTGTCATAATATAATCGGATGAATATATGTTTATCAAATATCAATCGATGATATATTATTTTGAATTCAACTACAGTGTATATGATATATATACCATATTATTGTCATACAAGTTATATGAAATATGAGTTGTATAGCCCCGTTTCTGACCGAATTTCACGCATTCTGAGTCCGATACAGAAGTGCATCTGACCAAAGGCTCTATTTCTCAAGACAGTACATGCGTATAATAATATCATGCGCTTGCGAATTTCGGTGCGTTTGACTGGTAGCTGTATTTTGTTGCAAGATAGCATCGCTGGGAGGAGTATGGCAGATTATTATGTGTTGATAACCGAATCCATTCGTCGAAAAGTCTGGCGGTAAATTAGCAACTCTGGTATGCCCCTCAAATATGTCTTGCTTGCTATGAATCGTGATTTGTTTTGCAGGCAAAATACTGCATTTTCCAGCTCTGTATCCTGCAAAATGCATCTCTATTTCATTTTAAGAGTTTCCATTTACACCCAATGCATAAGAACCAACTCTGCCAAAACTATCTTGTTTTTCCTGTATGGGCAATGTAATTTAAAATTAAAATGAAGTAATATGAAGAAATTAGAAACCAGCATTATAAATGTTCATATAACATATTCAAGCAGATATTACGAGAACATGTAATAAGGATCACAAGTATTCCTGCACTAAATATGCCTATGTTAATCTTTTACACCAAGGTCCATGCCCTATATTTAAAGGCGTATTTTATGTCCGCTGTAGAATATTTGAATAAGTCTTGCTAACTTATTACTCTTGGGGCTTGTAATAATATAGTGCACTCCCACCTTTTAACGCCGCAATTTTTACGATTTATTATGCAACTCATTTACGTTAAACATGTACTTTGCGTGTTTTCAAATTAGATTAATGGTAACGGTCAGACAGGTAGATAGTCGTTGGAATTTCTCTGTGGAATGTGGTTAGTTATGCTTCAAACACCTGTCCCAATATTTCTAAAATTTATAACAAAATCATTACCAAATCCACAAAAAGTGAGCGACTGGTAGCAGCTTCAACTACAAAATAACCATAAAACCAAATAATAATGAAAATAATTGCCTTTGGAAATTGTTAATCTACAAAATTGTGGTCAGTTTGTTTTAAAGTTTCGATGTACGTGTACATGTAGACCTACTATGATAATTAAGTAAAACAAAATACGATGTTTCGCCATTTGCTTTTAATCTTCATCTGAGTATATCTGAATCAGGCGAAAAATGTGCACTGAAAGCTAATACGCCTTTCTGGGTTCTTCGCGTACAAATGTTATGAATGTATGATCAATGAGAATAATAAACCCTTATCAGGATAACTATATATAAAAACACGATATTGTCATATTACAAATAAATCAATATATATAATTCCTTTACTCGTGCGAGACTACCGTCAGCTATAAAATATGTTCCGACGCGCAATTTAAATCGACAGGTCCTGTTAAGTTTCCTGATAATAATATTTTTATACCAAAAGATTACGTTTAGTCATTTTACTATTCTCATCTAGTTCAAAATCCCATCCCAACAACGTTGAGCTATTTGTGTAATGAGCAAAACATTCGTTTCACCTGCCATCCTTGACTGAACCTTTTAGCCTGATGCCTCGGTATAAACGCGTACGAATGCGCTTGAAAACATGTTGATGTTCTAGACAACTAAGGGAATCCAGTTAAGAAAAGTGTGTTGTTGTTTTTGAAATTAAAATTAGCAAGGGAAAATTTTTATGGAGTTTGGTAGGCAAAATAATTTTGAAAATATTATAAATGCTGTTATTAAAGGAAATATCAGGTTATACATATAGGGAGGAAAAAGCGATAAACTTAAATATAAATCTATCTATCGAAGTTTGTGTTTATAAATATATACTTCGTCATTGTATCAATAAATGATGTGTTGTAAGTTGTAAATATGCCTTCAGTTCAGTATTGAGAAAAAGATTGAAAAGTGGAATCATTCATAAATAATTTGTCATATTTCATACCCAAACATATACAATTGACAATACAATGAATAAAACGCATGAAATAACACGACTTTTGTGTTCCTGGCCATAAGTCAACAAGTTGTACAGTATGTAGGCGTTTAAAAATTCATGTCTGAACCCTGGAGGCAAGTCTCAAATCAATTACTGATGAAAAAGGTTCTTTTGAATAATGCACACATCTTACTTTTTATGGAGGTTTACTCAGATATAAAGGTATTATCAGAATTAATTGTTCTGTACATAGGGGTAGCTGACTGTTTAGAAGTAGGCCGAGATTGTTATTTTTAGAAACAATTTGTACCGGAGCGCGAGCGAGCCTTTTTTTGCCTTATAACTTCAAATAGTGAAAATATGGTAAACAAATTCAGATGTACAACAAATGTTGAAAATTAGAAAAAAAAACGTTTTAAGTACGAAAAACACTTTAGAAAAGTGAATGAACTACCTTTACATGTGGTATCAATTATAGTTTTGTTTCTAGCTATGTATCACGTACATACATCTGCTTATACCCAAACGAAGATATTTTTGTTCACATAATTATACATTAATTAAAATTAAGCTTCATCTAATGAATCATATTTTTTACACTATGATTAAATATATTGTCATTAATACCGGCAAATTTGTCAAGAAATAGGCGTATTTCTGTAAAGATTATGAATGATTGAAATAAAACATAATTCCGTTGATAAAGACTGAGCTAGCTTAAACCGGGCCACATTTACCTGCAAACGCAACCACGTAATAATATTTAGAAAATGGTGTAAGATAAATAACGAGAATCGGTTACGAAAATAATGAGCTCAGGCATATCGTTTTAAGGTTTTTCTAAGAATAAGTCAAAGAAGACCCTTATTATGTGGTTTCACCTAATTTAAAAGAAGCAAGACTCACGAGAGAGCGCTTATGCATTTGCAAGTTTTATACAATGTTTAAGGAAAAAAATGCTGGTTCCCTTTCTGTGTGTTTTATATACAATGTATATGAAGCTAGATATGGCATTTTAATATTTCTAAACATCAATAAATAAATTTCCGAATTATGCTAAGAAATATTGATATAAATGCAGTATGAAATATATAGAACGTCGTTTTTACACCGGTTGATACATGTTCCTTAGATAATTGACTATAGGTATGAACTATAGCCCATAAACTAATCTAACGTCTCACAATATTGCATATGTAAAAAATAATATATTAATTTTTAATTCATACATTTTATTATATATTTATACATCTAAAATTTTTAAGACTTCCTTCTTTTTCTTCTCAGCTCCTCCCGGACGCGGGCGTTCGGGTACCGGCTTCGTAAAATCGTATCAACCTGGAAATATTACATTTTTGTTCAAGTATATTAATATTTTGATATGATTCTATTTCATTTCAACAGCTCCTATCTGAAGCTGGCGTTCTCCTCAATATACGCCGATGGGCCATGTCCGGAGACGCACAATCGCATTCGTTATATATTAATTTATTTATGTAATATATCCATTCTTAACATAATTATTTGATTATTTACAGTTGCTCTCTGAAGCTGGCGTCCTCTGCAATATCAGCCGATTGGCTGGCTCGGGCTACGGCGCCCTTCGTGATGAGTTTCAGCTACGTACACCTCAATTGAATTATATGATTTTATTTGATGATATTTCTATAATTATTATCTATCATTATCTATCATGTATAATGTTTTTACTTTTTCAACAGTCCTTTTCTGAAGCTGGCGTGCCTCGCAATATCCGCAATATTGACTGGATCCGATGACGCATAATCGTATTGTTTATATTTGACGTTATTTTCAATTCATGTAGGCCTACTCTTAACATATTTATTAAATTTATCTTAAAAGCTCCTATCTGAAGCTGGCGTCCTCCGCAATATACGCCGATGGGCTGTGCCCAGTTAATATATGACTTTTCTCATGTTTATATATAAGTTTTATATAATCAAACATATTTTTTGTTTAATGCAGCTCCTATCTGAAGCTGGCGTCCTCCGCAATATCCGGCGATGGGCTGGCTCGGGTTATGGCGCCCTTGTGGCCGCGTTGCTCGCATGCGGATTCCCGCCAAAACTCACCGACCGATGGCTCAATGTCGAGGTGCCCAAACTCATCTCAGGTGAGATAGAAATAAATGAAAATGAAAGTAAATAAATAAATAAAATGATTTATTAGTTTAGTGAATTGATAAACTTATTTTTCCTGAGATTTTTCCATGTCGAGGTACCCAAAACTCATCTCATGTGAGATAGAACATTAATCATTCATGTTAATATTAAGGAATTTATTTATAAAAAATTGAAATACGTACAACCCGAGTTTTATATAATAGGTGGTGTGTCCAAACTGAGCTCAGGTGGTGATATAACAAAACGTACATTTTATGAAATTATTTTCATGAAATATAGAACACATCTTTGCTTAAATAGCACATAATTTCGATTTCTTAGTGATTGCGTCGATCATTCATGTAAGGAAATATATATACAAACCACTCATAATCTTAAGTTACCTAACTTATATTATGTTCGCGTTTTAAGGATAATTATTTTGGCATTTTGGAATTACTCGCTGTTTGTAAATTAAGGATATTAATTGCGTTTTGGCTGATTAAGAATATGTCTTTATAGACATGTTTACCTGTAAACTATAATTAACGGTCGTACTATCCTTCATTTAGTAAACTTAAATGAGAATAATGGCAATAATAAAAGTCAGACGCGGCTTGAAAAGAAATATTTTCTTACATAGACGATAAATAACGTTTTCATCAGAACAACAACGTAAAAACAGAGACAAGAAATATTAAACAAGACATAGATTATATTGTATATCTGGGTTAAAAACATAGTGGTTTTCAATTACATGTGTGACTCATAGTTGTATGAAAACATACATTAAGGGCCTGGCCAGACTTTCAGCGATGAGCGAAATCGCTGCGAAATGGAGCGATTCGAGTGGCCTCACTTTGAGCGACAACTAGCGATGTTTGAGCGATGATTTTTTAATTATATAAAATTGATTGAGTAATTGAGTAATTTTGTTAACCGACGGGAGTCTTTCAAAAAAGAAATAACTAGGCAGTATATTCATGCAGCCAATAATAAAATATGACGTTTATAATGTTTGTTTATCATGGTCCAAGTACATTTTTAGGTAGGTATAGTGGGGCGCCAAGGTAAAAAAAAACGTATCGACGAAGGGGCCGATCAATTATTTTAACAAAATACAATAACGAACGAAGGCGACGTGACCGCTTAATTTTGTGCTAATATTATTTCAAAATACTTACTTTCATCTCATAAAGTAAAGCGTTGAAATGACCAGCAATCCTTGGATGGATAAAACAAATTGATGACACATACCTGATAATCCTTCTATTGTCATATCCATTGCTATTTTTTTCGTACAAGGGAGCCTCTGTGCAGATGAGACGCTAGACTCTATGTACAAATGAGACGAATCTAAAGTTGAATATCTCTCAAATTAATGAACATAGAGTCTACCGCAATAATTTTCGATTAAAATATGATATAGGTGCATAGCAATATATTTAAAAAAATGAATATCGTATTTCGAATAATTCGATAAAAATTCTGAATTTTAAAATTTGCCCTTTTTGTACATAGGTAGATTCTAAATATACACATAGCAAGCTTCCCTTTTAGTTATTTTAGAGCAAAACTTGATCATGGTGTTCATCAATCTTTGGGTTGTACACCACCTCATGCTTTTGTATCATATTTATCATATTCTCGGTATCATAATAGCTGAATTTGATGGTTTTATTTGATTCTTACCCATCATTCAATATCACAAATTACTATGCAATAATGAACACGAAATGTATATAAAATCCCATTCAAAAAGGGAGTCAACACATGCCTGTCAAGAGTCTATAATGTTGTTTTTATTTGGGATAATGTTATTACACATTGTATCAATAGACGTTAGATTAAATAAAAAGTGGAATCTATAGTCTATCAACATTGACAAAAACTACTTGATTGGAATGTTAACACAAGGCGCGAATTCAAAACGACGCAACGCCCCTTGCGATTTTGAAATGCAGGTTGCGACAACTAATTTCAACTCAAAACTCCTTTGGTTATAAGGGTTTCAAATGAAATTCTTATGTTATTTTTTTCTATCGCTATAAATCGCAGCAAATCGCTTTAACTGTGGCCACCTAGGACTGCGCGATATTGAGCGATTTTGAAAAAAAATGACTAAGTCCTATAAAGAACAAATAAGAACAAGAATCGCCGTCGCTCCTCGTCGCTCAAAGTCTGGCCACCCCCTAAATGATAGTGAAGAAATCCAACTCCTTCGGCTATTGAGTTTCATGAATGCAAAGAAAACTTGAAACGATTTTGAGAGAGCACCGAATGGGGTTACAATTGAATGGCTCCGTGCAACAATGTGTTAAATCTGAAATTGATGTTTTGAGAAAAGAGGTATTGAGTGCTTTTAAATTGGTCATTTATATAAGGGTTGGCAAGTGGCTAAAGGATTAATTTATAATGAACTCATTGATTTCATTGCATTATTTAAGTATAAAACATGGATCAATAATCACCTGACACTTTGCAATATATTTTGGGGAAACATGTGAAGTCGACTTAACACATTGTTGCACGGAGCCCTTCAATTATATTTCATAGTGTTTGCATTTAATGGTATATGCAATATATGTTCAAAGTTTTGTCATATCAAGCAATTAGATATATATTTGTGAACTTTAGCTAATCATTTATTCACATTGTTAGCTCATAATGAAGGAACAAATATCGACAGAGCTATTGTAGGGCTTAATAATATATTAATACAAATCAACGTGTTCATAAGGTGTTCTTGATCCCTTAAAGAGAACAGCTCAAATAAATTAATAAAACAAAAGTTTTTTTTTCTCGACAAGAGCTTGCAAAAAAGTAAAACGCTTCACGTAGAACAATGGAACTATAGGGAAACATAACACGCAGCTTGTTAAAATCCAAAACTCGATTTACATACAAGGCTTTTTATTTTCCTATCTGCTGTCTGTCATGTTTTGGCAAAAGAATGCCATGGCTTTAATTAGCAAAACGTAATATCCCCACCGCCAAAAGAACAAAAAAAAAGATAATAATAGTAAAACCAGTAAGAAAGCTACATTTTTTTGGATAAAACTAGATAATGGCTTGGCCACATTTGAAGCTTTTTCTTGCTTTCGTTCCGAACAAACCTGTGTTCGAACTCAATGGAAATACAAAAAGCTACATAAACGCTGTTTTTGATTTTACTAAGGGATAGATTGAAAGACAGGGGCGTTAGGAAAAAAGCAAGAACCAGTTTTCAATGTGTCAAGGGCCTAATGGCGTAAAAAGATTCGAAGTTGGCAAAATAACATTAGTGCCAACTACTTTGCATAAGGCTACTCGATCGCCAAAAAAACACACACTGTCTAAAATGACATACACGCATAATAACTGAATCCATAATCATATACCCTGCTCTAAATGCTAAATATATATTTGTGACATGTAACAAGAAACATATATTTGTTATTTTGTTTTTAAAGATTCGCGTGAGCGCGGGGGTTATACCTTCTTATCCTCGCCCGTTTGTTTCCCATTTTGTTTTTCTGCCGGATCATTTGGTAAGATGTGTGCGATGGATGTTTTATTATAGGATTGAGGGTTGATTATGGATCGGTATTTCAAATACAAATTAATACACAACGCACCATCTAGAGAATGCCAAATTACCTAGCACTATGATGATTACATTTCTGATAACTGTTCTTTTAAATCTTATTTGAGTTCATTTGTGGGTTAACCATTAAACTACTCTATGATAGCCCATGAGTTTAACAGACGTTAGACAGGGCATTTAGATATAAATGAACATCAATTAATGACACAGTAGGAATAAGGTATACCTTATCATAAAAATAATATATGTTTTCATAATAAATAATTAATAATTCATATCCATGGCAAAACCATGAAATTAATAGATGTTTTGCTTCATTTCATATGTTTCAATATTGTCATGGATAAAACACTAATAAATGTACATATTTGCATTCTACATGTTTCCTATACCTGAACCAGACAAAATAAACTTAACAATTGAGTTTTAAGTTTCAAATTTGTCTTTTAACAATGGGGTTTACTATTTACAATGACCTATTTTTGTAGGGTATCTTAATCTTTAAAAAATCCCATAAGTGTGTACTTTGTCCTGGTTTAGTATTTCACAAAAGGCACCCCTCTGAAATGTATTGCACACGTTGTTTTCATAATTATATAATATTTAAGTATGTTTATATATTGCTATTGCTTTTATCCAACGTTTAGACTTCTATTTTTCAAAAAAAAATACAAATTATTCGATCGTTCATAAACAAGTGTTATACCTCACGTTATCGTGATTTCAGACCAATATACACTTTTCACTCTATTTTGATTTCAAGTAGGCCTAGGTATTAATACATGAAATAGATTTGATCAATGCTACATCACATTTTGATCAGACTCAAACGTAGATTTCTAGTGAATGAAACAATACATAGATGCCCATTACTCACCAATTTGGCTGAAATAGTTTTTCTTAAACGCAACCCATTTGTATGCGAAAAAAAATCGAAAATCGAAAATGAAATATGTTAGTTTTAGTTTTTAACTACATAAGAACATGGCATATTATTGCGTCAGTGATACAATTTAAAGTATTAAGTAAATTCAAGTTATAAAATGCTAAGATATTACAGTTATGGTAATGAAGCCATAGCTATGAGTCATATTCAATCTGGGAGAGAGTGAAATTTTAATTTCAATATGAAAACAATAACATGTTCGTGAAGGGCCATTGTAAAAAAAGATATATGTCAACTTAGGCATCAGTTCAATTATTTCGTATAATGGCCACCCTTATTTGAATAAAGAAAATATTTTCTATAGCTCTGTACAGAATGAAAAAATCGCGCCTATTTTATGCGCGAACGGTCACAACGAGTGTTCACCGGTTTTCGCCCTAAAGCTCTGTACAGAATGAAAAAATCGCACCTATTTTATGCGCGAACGGTCACAACGAGTGTTCACCGGTTTTCGCCCTAAAACTTTCATTCATAATGATATTAGATTTGGGTCTCCAATTTAATGTTAAGTATTTTGGAAAGGTTTATTTTGTCACAGAATGTATTGGACGATTAAAGAATCGCAGCAAAAATTTAGTGCGAAAACGGATGAACACA
>LQRL01032736.1:14472-26127 GCA_001703475.1 Hydroides elegans
CCAGAATGTGATTGTTCCTTTCAACAAAACCATGGCATATTAAATCATATTGCCATGCATAAACGTGATAATCACTTCAAATGTCCACATTGCTTACGGTGTTTCTTTACAAAGGTCGAGTGTTCGGAACACACACAGATCCATTCGAAAGAGGATGACATGTTTAAATGTGCGCATTGTGAAATCTACTACGAAACTGCAGAGCAATGTCGTGCACACGAGGAAACACACAAGGTCAAACGGCCCGAGAAGTCCGATAAAGGATATGCAGTGCGATGTGAATGGTGTGGCGAGGATTTTGAAACGATAAATAAGCATAGACAACATCAAAAGAAGCACGGTATTCAGACTAACCAATCCTACGAAGCCGTGTGTCCCCTTTGTAGCGAGCGACTGCCGACATTACTCAAACTTCACAATCACCTTGAAGATGCACATGATGAAGACGAAAGGAACCCTTTCTTCAAGAAAATGACGCTTATCAATGAGGATAAACCTTGCGACGCCGATTTGGAAATTGAAGGAAATGGGGAAAACAGTCATTCAAACAATGCAGTTGATTGTGATGGTGAAACGATTGGCGATAAAAAGCTGTTTTACTGTGATATGTGTAGTCGACATTTTGACGACCGAATTCGCTTAGAAGAGCATAACAAGCGAACTCACTCGGGTGATCTGCCGTTTAAATGTAGCTTCTGTGATCGCGGTTTCACAATGCTCTGCGATCTGACGATTCATCAGCAAAAGCACACGGGACTAAGGCCATTTCATTGCCCGCATTGCCCAAAGGCCTATCCAACACGAAACCGATTAATTAATCATATTTGGCTTCATACTGTCAATAAACCCTTTGTCTGTTTGACCTGCTCGAAAGCATTCTCTAGTCAAGCGGCTGTGAAAGTACACTTGATGAAAGAACACGGCGGCGATGGAGAAACCCCGTTCAAATGCGATCAATGTGACTGGAAAAGCTGGTCGAGAACTCGTCTATCGAAACACAAAAAACTTCAACATTCAGGGCTCGATAAAGAGAGTATTTCAATGTTAAAAAATCCATTCGCTTGTCGATACGACTGTGGCAAAAGGTTTAGCAGCAGACCAAATCGAGAAGAGCATGAACGTAAGCATACGGGGGAAAAACCTCTTTTGTGTACAATATGTGGCAAAGGCTTTAGAAGTAGATCATCCTTGACGAGTCATGAACGTATCTGCGCAGTAAATCAAGCAAGGAAAATGCAGTTTATGACGTCACATGCCACCAATTATTTAACGTCAACGCCGTCAAGTACGAAGACGTCAAGCTCGATAACGTCATCTGACGCACGTCAGTTTGACGGTGCCTTCGAGAGCTATATGAAATCGAGATCCAGTTTGTTATGTGCGCACTGTGGAAAGAGTTATAGCTCTAAAAGAGGTTTAGTTTGGCACCTCAAGGCGAAACATCAGGGGGAGATGCAGTATTCGTGTGATCAATGTGAAAAGAAATTCCCCGTTAAAGCGGATCTTACCAGGCACATCCGAAAAGTACATTCAATGGAGGTCAATAAACTCAAAAAGCGACAGTTTCAATGTAACCAATGCGGCAAGCGAGTGACAACGCAATCTATATTGGATACGCATAAACGGATCGCACACAGTGGTGGCCCTGATGACATGAAAAACAATGTTATACCACGGGTAAGCCATCCACCGGATCCCAAGAAACCCTATAAATGCCGACAATGTGATGACTGGTTTTCATGTCCCGCTATGGTTCTAGATCACGAGCGAACGCATACTGGCGAAAAACCGTATGAATGCCAATATTGTGACAAGCGTTTCGGGCGCAGCCATCTATTGCTGAAACACGAAAAGAAGATGCATGTGAGTAGGGGACACCTGAAAAAATCAGAGGCGGTTTCTGAACCTGCAGAAACGTATAACTATGGTAAAGATGATGAAGATGAATTGGGTGCCATCATCAAATCTGACAATCCTCCCGATCCCGTGAAGCCATTTAAATGTCGTTTTTGCGACCTTTGGTGTCGCTCGCCTTTTGCAGTACGTACTCACGAGATAACACACACGGGTGGCGAAAAGCAATATATATGCCAGTATTGTGACGCTCCCCCGAAATGGTTTCGACTCAGGCATTTGTGGCTCAAACACGAGAGAGAGCACCGCATGAAAGGAGATGTGAAACTCAATGATTCTCGTTTTGAAGCGGTTAAAGCGAAGCTTGATTTGAAGCCGCATAAATGTTCCTTTTGTGGACAAGGCTTCAAATTCAAGGGAGCCAGGCACAAACATGAGCAAATACATGCCAAAGCTGGCGATGTTCCAAAAAAGGATTATAAAACTGTCAAATCCCCTGCAGATGATTCATCCAATGCCTTAATGAACAATGATGACAATTCTGCAATGAACACTGACGATAAATCAAACGATGCCGTAATGAACAATGACGATAATTCAACCGATTCCGTAATGGATCAAGGAGATACTCAGGATGACGATACAGATGATTATGAATAATGTGAATTCAATCAGGAGGGAGAAATGAGTTCTTGTTAACTGGGATTCGATTTACTGCTTCAAATGGTTTATAAAAGTTATTAAGTTGCTTTGTGAACTAAATTTCTAGTGTTAAAGTTAACACATACCCTGTGAAAATGATAGTATTTAACGTAAAAATAGGAAACAAAAATTGTATTTTGATAAAAGTTCGTAAAGGTTTATGCATTGTTTTAAGCGATTTTCTGTGTTTAGACTTAACAATTACTTATGATTTAACCTTGGAAATATGAAGCATGTTTATGTGTTTATAGGCTCTGATATATGAATACATTGTCATAGAATGAGTTTGGTTAGTTGACATATACTAGACCCTCCGCTTATAAATATCAATCATAATAATCATTAAGATAAGTTTTTACAAACCATCTTTCGTAAATTTGTTTCGTGAAAATATTTTAAAAAGTATATGTATTTTAGCAACATTGGCTGGTTTGTAACACTGAAATGATCCTTTAAATGTATATGAACCGGTGTAAAGATTTCAAGCTACCCCCAATTTGAAGCTACCCCCCGGTAATCTGAAATCGATTTCAAGCTACCCTCCCGGTAATTTGAAATCGATTTGAGGCTACCCCCATCGATTTGAAACTACCCCCTCCGATTTTTTTATTTTAGTTTTTTTTTTTTCAATTTTCATCAACTTGCAAGGTTATTTGGTATCATATTGGTTTGCACTAATCTCTTGAACCAAAAAGGGTTGTGCGCGTTGCATAAACAAAGGGTTATAATAGTATGATACTAATCCCAACTGATCCGCTGAGTATGTTTGCTTGTTCTATGTTCACAGTTACACATGCTTGGATGTACTTAATAATTGGTATGCCACAGTTAAAATAAGTAGTGTTTGAATTCTACGAAAAGACATAAATAAAACGTTTTAAACACGAAACTTTTCTTTTTCTCAACTAACACATTTATTTAAACGTTTTGCTCCATATACATCCATATTTTTCGTCGTTGCCGACTCGAAACATTTATTTTAACACTCTCAAATCACACATTCATCTAACAATTTAAAAAAAAAAACATCAATATTAAAATAGTAAGTAAGTACCTAAACGAAAGAGAACCTCGGAGTATAACGGATCAGTGTCATTCCTTAACGGCCCTGCTGTTTATACAACGCGCACAACCTTATTTTTTAGGCTTAAGGGATTAGTGCGCCACAATGTGGTGTCATATCGTCTTATTGTATCAATTAATTAACTATTCGATTAAAATGAAATAATTAAACTTAAAAAAACAAGGGGGTAGTTTCAAATCGGTGGGGGTAGCTTCAAATCGATTTCAGATTACCGTGGGGGTAGCCTCAAATCGATTTCAGATTACCGGGGGGTAGCTTCAAATCGATTTCAGATTACCGGGGAGGTAATAATTAGGGGGGTAGCTTGAAATCGTTACACCGGGGCAATTGAGTTGCCGGGTCCAAAAAGCTATCAAAAGGTCTAGCATTGCGTATTGTAGATTTTAAAATTGCAAACCCCGTTGTACCCGGTATGTTATGTTTTTTTTCCCAAAGTTGATAATTGCTAAAAATTAAAACTTGTTAATCATTTTATTTGGTCCTAACTGTTTCTTTCTTTACTCATTTCAGGTGGTGTGAAATCCAACTGACATGAGTAAAGAAGAAAGGTGCCTCACAAGTAAGAATTGAGTTTGAGGTTTTTTAATTTGTGCGTGTTTATCATTTTTGGATTCTTGTAATCTAATATGCAATATGTAAAAAGTTGAATTTGTCAAGTTTTTGTTATCATTATGAACTTTTGTTAAGCAACATATTGAACGATAATAGTGGACTAAAACGGGATTTTTTCATCGCAGCTCTTTGTACTAATTCCCATTTAGTCCTGTCAAAATCCTCAAATGCAATTATGACGTTTCAGATGATGTCCCTAACGTAAGCGTAAGAAGTCACTGGGATATTCAGATGTAGATATTTCCTCATCTTGATATATTCATCGAAATTGGACCTTGTGATATTATTGAATCGGCAAAGGAAAGATTCTGGCATATCAAGCCTCGATTGTCTGGTTCTAGAAATGAATAAACATATTGTTGAAGCCGTCATTTATATCACTTTGATAAGGTAGATATTAGCGAATAGGATTATTTTCATAATCATGGATGTCAACCGCCTCGATTTAACTCATTGTTTTTCATCAATTAATGACTATAAACGGTACTTACGAGAACGTAAACGCAAAAACGCTAAGACTGAAAATAAAACTCCTGTAAATAATTCGACCGCTGCTACCTCGAGATCTGAATCGCATAAACACGAAACCGAAAATTGTCTTGTCAAAGGCGATGAGGAATTTAGCGAAAATGATCAAAGGAAAAGTGAACTGGATACGGGCAAGGCCGAAGTAAATATCAAAAACGAATCCGAGCAGCAAAATGATAGCGAGGTTGGTAGCGAAGTTGGCACATGTCAAAGCGAACTGTATACCGATCCCACCAAAGACAGTCAAGTCCTTAACAAGAATGAAACAATAGGGTCATATTCAGGAGTCGAAACTAATCAGAGTGTCCTTGTGGAAGCAGATCAACCAAAAAAGACTGACGTAATCCAAAACGAACCTACCTCCTCCCCAAAAATTGAGCCCTGCTATGCAAATCAACGTTCAAATGCAGAGACAGATACAGATTTCAGAGATTTACAATCAGTCGAATCAGAACAATCAAGACATAGTGCATTCATAATCAACATAGTGCCGACTTCTGCGAACATAGATTCCCGCGATGAAATGCACAGTTTAGACTCTAAGTTGCACTCAGTTGTCGAAATCGAAACAGATCAAAGCAGTACGGATATGGATCATTGGGACAATACGGAAATCGCCATCGAAAAAGAACCAACCTCCACATGTGATGCCAAAATGGATACTGATAAATCGGAAATTTCTGAGGTCTTAATCAAAGAGGAGTCAGACAACTCGAAAGAGCAGAATGCAAAAAAGAAGCCATCTCTGCAAAAGAAGAAGAAAAGCAAGAAAGAATCGTGTGTGGTGCCTAGAACTAGAACTGTACCGTGTCCAATGTGTTCAATGAAATTAATGAATAAAAGAGGACTCATGCGACATATTAAGATTCACCATACTAAACACTTTCATTGCAGCATGTGTCCCGAAAAATTCACTACTCTTCGACAGTTCAATGTGCATAAAAGGATGCACGCTGGTGAACCGGTTTATCAATGTTTGGAATGTGAGAAATGCTTCTTGAGTCAAATAGAGTTAAATAAGCACGAAAAGTCTCATTTGAAACCTTTCAAATGTCCAGAATGTGATAGTTCCTTTCAACAAAACCATGGCAGATTAAATCATATTGCCATGCATAAACGTGATAATCACTTCAAATGTTCACATTGTTTACGGTGTTTCTTGACAAAGGCCGAATGTTCGGAACACAAACAGAGGCATTCGAAAGAGGATGACATGTTTAAATGTGCGCATTGTGATATCTACTACGAAACTGCAGAGCAATGTCGTGCACACGAGGAAACACACAAGGTGAAAAGACGCGATAAGTCCGATAAAGGATATGCAGTGCGATGTGAATGGTGTGGCGAGGAATTTGAAACGATAAATAAGCATAGACAACATCAAAAGAAGCACGGTATTCAGACAAACCAATCGTACGAAGCCGTGTGTCCCCTTTGTAGCGAGCGACTGCCGACATTGATCAAACTTCACAATCACCTTGAAGATGTACATGATAAAGACGAAAGGAACCCTTTCTTTGAGAAGATGTCACTCAGCTATGACGCAACACATCGCGTGACCGATTTGGAAATTGGAGGAAATGGGGAAAACAGTCATTCAAACAATGCAGTTGATTGTAATGATGAAACGATTGGCGATAGAAAACTGTTTTACTGTGATATGTGTGATCGACCTTTTGACGACCGAAATCGCTTTGATGAGCACAACAAGCGAACTCACTCGGGTGATCTGCCGTTTCAATGTAGCTTCTGTGATCGCGGTTTCACTATGCTCTCCGATCTGACGATTCATCAGCAAAAGCACACGGGACTAAGGCCATTTCATTGCCCGCATTGCCCAAAGGCCTCTTCAACACCAGAGGGATTAATTAAACATATTTGGTTGCATACTGTCAATAAACCCTTTGTCTGTTTAACCTGCTCGAAAGCATTCTGTAGTCAAGCGGCTGTGGAGGTACATATATTGAAAGAACACCGCGGGGATGGAGGAAACCCGTTCAAATGCGATCAATGTGACTGGAAAGGCTGGTCGAGGTCTCAACTATCGGAACACAAAAAATTTCAACATTCAGGGCTCGATAAGCAGAGTATTTCAATTTTGAAAAATCCACTCCCTTGTCGATACGACTGTGGCAAAAGGTTTGGCAGCAGATCAGAGCGAGAAGAACATGAACGTAAGCATACGGGGGAAAAACCTCTTTTGTGTACAATATGTGGCAAATGCTTTGGAAGTATGTCTTCCTTGAAGAATCATGAACGTAACCACGCAGTAAATCAAGCAAAGAAAATGCAGTTTATGACGTCAGAGGCAACCAGTAATTCGACGTCATCGCCGTCAAGCACGAAGACCTCAAGCTTGACTACGTCATTCGACGCACGTCAATTCGACACTGCCTTCGAGAGCTATACGAAATCGAGACCCAAGGAAGGCAGTTTGTTATGTGCGCACTGTGGAAAGAGATATCGCTCTAAAAGTGGTTTAGATCGGCACCTCAAGGTGGCACATCGGGGGGTGCAGTATTCGTGTGATCAATGTGAAAAGAAATTCCCCGTTAAAAAGTATCTTATCGCGCACATCCGAAGAGTACATTCAATGGAGTTCAACATACTCAAAAAGCGACAGTATCAATGTAACCAATGTGGCAAGCGAGTGTCGACGCAAGCTATATTGGATACGCATAAACGAATCGCACACAGTGGTGGCCCGGAGGACATGAAAAACAACGTCATACCACGGGCTAGTCATCCACCGGATCCCAAGAAACCCTACAAATGCCGACAATGTGATGAGTGGTTTAAAGGTCCCGCCAAGGTTCTAGATCACGAGCGAACGCATAGCGGTGAAAAGCCGTATGAATGCCAATACTGTGACATGCGTTTCGGGGTCAGCTCGCTACTGTTGAGTCATGAGAGGAAATTTCATGTGAGTAAGGGACACCTGAAAAAATCGGAGCTGGTTTCTGAGCCTGAAGAGACGTATAACTATGGTAAAGATGATGAAGTTGAATTGGGTCCCATCCTCAAATCTGACAATCCCTCCAATCCCGTGAGGCCATTTAAATGTCGTTTTTGCGACCTTTGGTGGCGCTCGCCTTACGCAGTACGTACACACGAGATGACACACACGGGTGGTGAAAAGCAATATATATGCCATTATTGTGACGCTCCCCCGAAATGGTTTCGACACCGGCATTTGTGGCTCAAACACGAGAGAGATCACCGCATGAAAGGAGATGTGAAACTCAATGATTCTTGTTTTGAAGCGGCTAAAGCGAAGCTTGATTTGAAGCCGCATAAATGTTCCTTTTGTGGTAAAGGCTTCAAATTCAATTGTGCCAGGCTCTGCCATGAGAAGATACATGTCAAAGCTGGTGCTACTCCAAAAAGGAAGGATACAGCTTTCGATTCAACTGTTCAAAATGCAGATGATTCTAATGATTCTGTAATGATCAAAGATGAAACTTCTGTCAATTCTGTAATGAATACTGACGATAATTCGACTGACTCTGTAATGAACCAAGGAGATACTAAGGAGGAAGAGGCTGATGATTATGAACAAGATGATTAAATGAGTTCTTAATAACATACAGCTAAGTTAAGGTTTTGATCTACGGCGTTAGAATGTTTATTGATCGAGTAGCTGTATGTACCCTAGTTCTAGTTTTTAAATTGACACGTAAGCTGTGTATATGTTTAAGCGATTAAAAGAAAGATTAAAGAATGTTACTGTATCAACATCTGTTTTTTGTTTGTAATATTCGGTATATAGTTCATGTTTATTGAAATGTTTATGCAAAATTTGTGATTTAATATATTTACCACCCATAGTTTACCCCAGAATTATTGTGTGTGTTATATTAAAGTTTTGTATATATAGGCTTCATTGTCTGAATGAAGTGATTTACCTGGTTGAGGAATGAGGAATATTATCATTGAGAAAATATGCGTATATAGGTATCAATAAGTATTGTAAATTCATATAATTTGTTTGGTTTATAAATATTTGTGTAATTATTCTAGTCTTTCTCGCTCAGGATTACTATATATGAACGAAGTTAAGCATCCTGGGTTAACCTGTATAAAAATATAAGAGATTATTGTACTCATCCCGGTCAATAGCTTATATTCCTTCTAATTTAAAATTAGTTTTTTCATTGTTTATATTTTGAGTCACACTGATACATTTGCCATGAAAACTGTTGAATATCTGTTGAAAAGGCCTAATTTTTCTTTCTTTACTCATTTCAGGTTATGTGAAATCAAACTTGATGTGAGTAAAGAAGAAAAGTGCCTTAAAAGTATGTATTTAGTTTGACTAAGTTTGATTTTCACTAAATCTTCAAATTGTGAAAGTGTATGTCTTCTTATACCCCAGGCACAGAAGTATGTGCAGTAAAATAGGTTAAAAGAGTTGTAAATTGAATAAAAATCGTATTCATTACTTTAATGTTTTGAATAGTATCTTAGGACAGTTAGGTAATTAAATTTCTGTTGGTAGTAGCAGATCTGTTCAAAAATCTTGATTATTTTATCGTTAGTCGTAATATTTACAATTCAAATGTAACGAGAGTAACATACACATTGGTTTGCACATTGTCAACTTTCAGAACCCGGCTCCTTTCATCCTCTTATCTGAGAATCCAACGACAAATAATCCGGCTACCGGGTATAAGCTAAACCAACTCGTAAACCATGACGATTCTTGAACAGATGTTTGGTAAATTCGAGCGCAAGCGCTACCTTCCCACTTGCTTAGGCCTGATCCTTGTCATAGCCGTGCCATGCATTCATTTGGGTATCATCAACAGATTAGTGTTTTACTCAACCGATCAATACAAACCGGAAGTCGATGTATTAAACTGCGCAAACACATGTTGGGATTCCAAATATAAAGGCGTTTATGAATCCATCCCCTCTGGTTATAAGCATGTGTATTTCAATAGTACTATGAATACGGTTCAAATCTGGATCATTACTATTGTGTTTGTTGTGGCGTTTTACGAAACGGTGAAACGTATTGTGAAACTATACATGAAAAGGAGGCTGCGATATATAATGGTCGTGTTATTTTGCTCCGTTTTGTATTCGCATTATTACACATGGTGGTCACTGTTTAATTACCTCAACGATGATTTCTATGATCAATGGTACCATCAGTTGTATTTCAGCTTCACTGAATTAGTGTCAACCATATGTGTTGTGTTTCTCATGAATCAAGAAAACTATCTGCAACCGAAGCTCTTACTTGTGATTCTCGATATCGCTTTATTCCATATCCTTGTAAGTGGACGCGACCAGTTCCTAGCCAATGTGTTCCAACAAAGTGGTCAAGCGTACCAAGTGCTGCGCGATTTGGGTTTCATGGTGCCTGATATCTTCCATGTTGTGATACCAACCATATTGTTGTGGCATTGGAAAGAAAATAAAAGGTTGATGTCGCAAAGGAGTCCAATGAGTTTCAATGATAATAGTGCCTTTTCCATTTATACGCTCACACGACAAGATGTCATGGTGTCGATAGGTTCTGTTGTTGTAATGTCAATCATTGGGTTATTGTTATGAGTAAATCTAGAAGTCAGTTTTGTAAATAGAAAAATATCAAACGTAGATACTAGAAGTCACTAAAATTACAATGTACTTATAATAACGTTTCGATAAAATGTTACGATGCATACCTGATAATTCGATCATTAGATTAACGCGTTTTACCTATATGTAAAACAAATAACATGAACCAAGAACTCCGATACAGCTGAAAATGGAAATCAAGTAGTTTGGTACCGTGTTTAATTTTGCCAAAAAAAGGCTTTAACTGTGTTTCAGTAACGATTCTTTGATTTGAAAGCTATTGTATACCGATATCCGACTATGATTGTTCAAGGTTTAGTCAAATTAATAAGGATTATTGTCCTTCTGTTTCTATGATTATGTTTTGTTAAAATGATGATGGTGGTGCTAAATTTAATAATATTTAGTCTCATCTATTAAGATATAAATGATGTTTGGATAAACACGAAATCATTGGGATTGTAATCTTGTAATATGCATTTGAAATGCTTGAATATGTATGGAAGAATGTACAAAAGTTTTGAAAAGATTGTATATTGTTATTTCATGTATCGAATATTTTATCAATCAGTTTCTTTAACAATAACTACTTTTATATGTGATGATTAAATGTCAAAAATACTTTGCTTTTCAAGAAATTGCTATTAAGTTATGTGATAAGTTATATTGTAAATCGTTCAAAGCATGCTTTAGAATAAGTGTTGTTACATAAATATTTAATTTGGTAAAAAAAAATTCAAGCATGTACTGCTCTAAGAAAAATTATTTTGACCCTATTGTTTTAGCCTCGTAGAATTTTATTTCGTTCAACAATTATATTTTGATTGTGTGCTCTGTATAAATACAATTTATGTGGATTTTTTGTCAAGGGATTTTTAGGGGGATGAAAATAAAATCTATTTCTAATTTTGATGTTTAACTTATTTATCCATGTTAACCAATCTCCATCATATAATCCATTTATTTCGAAAAAAAATTGAGAACAAAAACAAAATGATTGCCTTAACAATAAAAAGTTTATTACATTATGCTTCTTCAATGACTAACATTCACATACAGAGTGTAGAACATATTTAAAACTATTTTTTGAGATTTTGATTCAAAGCAAGACTAAAGAAAACATAGGCATCAGAGATGCAAAGCCCCCAGCCTATGCAAAACAACCTTCATCGCGAATATTTGTCAATAAAAAGAGGCAGGTCAAACAAAATATTTTTTTCACAACGACTTTCTTACAAGGTCTTTCTCACAACGGCTTTCTCACAACGTCTTTCTCACAACGTCTTTCACACAACGTCTTTCAAACA
>LQRL01032789.1:16886-27568 GCA_001703475.1 Hydroides elegans
CAATTTCCAAAATTTGCAGATAACGTAATATATGTGTGTAAACTTGTCAATGCGAAGACGTTGAACATTCAACATATAGTGGTATACGACATTTTTAAGGAAGTCAGGAAAAAAACCTGTACAACATTTCGGTAAACGTTGAAACGACCCGAAGAGCACATGCAGATTTAAATTCGTACTTACCTAACAGATTCGAATGCTCATTCACAGCGTCACAACCCGTACGATCCAGGGTCCATGCTACAAAACTATTAGGTGAAAAAACAGGTACTTTATATATGCAAAGGGCACATCAGCCATTAAGCGAAGACAACTTAATAAGTTTTGCCAGCTCATGCAATATTAACGCCCATTAGAAGGAAGCACTTTTACTTCATCCTGTTGACAATGGCCGAAGGCTTATGCATCCACCCCGTCCCCCAAACCAACCCCTCTCCTGTTGTCTCAAAAATATGGTTGGGGTCTAAATTGTTTGTAACCGAAATAAATTTCGATTAATGCAATTATGATATTATTGAATAAAATCAAAATTAAGTTTTGCATTCATGTATGTTTTCTCATACTCCCTTATTCTAGAGCATAGTGTTTTTGAGATATGTTTTTCAGAATTCAAATGTTTTATTCAAAAGTGTGGTTAAGTGGTTAGGTATATATAAAATAAATCGAAGAAAAAGTCTTACCACACAACAAATAGAAAGGGGTCGTGGTATCGTATTTAATGCCTAGACAGACATTTAATACGTTAATAACTCCCTTGAATCAGTTCTCTGCCACAGAATCCCAAATGGAGTAAACATATTTTCCTAGAACATCATCCAGTTTGAGATATAGTTAATTAATTTGTACATTTTTCCAATAAACGTTAATATTTTAAAAACATGTTGTTACGAGTGAAGAACCTCGATTATTGAGAAACAAATGATTCGAAATTCGAAACTGCAATCGCTGAGAGGAATAATATCAATACATTGTATAAGGGGTATACTGCACCGGATTTGTAGATGAATATACCGGTTTACACTTCACTTTTTTTTGTAATTTCCAAGTGAAATATCATCTACCTTATTATTATTATTACATAAATGTCCTTCACAAAGGACCAGGCCAATTACTGGCTTCAACATCAGACTTACATTGAGTAATATGCTATGGCTGCCTTTCTTAATGGTTTTGCACGTGGGAGGATGCTTTTGTATCACCTGTGAAATACCTGGACATGAAATCATCAAGTGTCGAGGCAGCACGATTCAATCCGAATAGAACACACCATTAAGGGCGCTCAAATTACCCATGTCTCCGGAGTAGTTATTTTAGCGCATAATTTATCTTGCAAGAATAAAAAACAGTCAAAACAAAACAACTAAAAAATGTCCCATAACCTGGCCCCATCGACTCCCATCTCCAGTGTCGTAGACAATAATTGATGGATGGGGCCATCCCATTCCCACACCCATCATGAAATATTAAGCCCATCGCCGACAATGTCATAAAAATACATGATAAGATTAGGGGCCTCTGTGAACTTTTGGTATTTAAGGCACTTTTCCGTAGGCAGTTTGGGCATCTTGACATAGTGGTTGCGGTGCTATGTATTAATATGGATCACAAAAACAGAAGTTTTGAAAAATAAATATACTTAAAAGCCTGTATATTGTTCATGGATATGCCAATTGTGTTCATTTTTATTCTGTTTGAAAACAAATTGCCAAAAGGTTTAGACTCATTTTTTGTCCTTACCAGCTACTAGTACTAGTATTTCATCGATTCCCATAGCGAAACTGAGTTAACGAACAACCCTAAAATAGACATTTGACAAGCCATCCGCGATATATTTTATAGCTGTTGAGTAAAGGAGAAGATGGCCTAAGGGTACCATTAACAATCTGTCTCATCATGCTGCAAATTCCTTCTAATGGAAGACACAATAGAATCCAATTTAGTACTCAGTCCAAGAAAATTGTATTCTGCCCGTCCGATAAGGATTTAGTACCCTTGTATTTCTTGCGAACTACAGAGTGTAGTTCATGGTATGATGCAAGGTTTTAAACTGATCTTGCAAATGTCTTTTTTTTAATTGCATGAAGTCTTAAAAAAAACCCAAGTCTTAAAAATTAAACCCATTCTCATTCGACATGTCATCGGCATGGCTACGTCAGAAAAGTACGCATTGTACACGATATCACTTGGCTGCATGATAACAGAGATAACATACTTACACAGACTTCATTTACGTCGTAACATGTGCTAAACGTCATTGCAGTCACCCTTCGTCGCAACATTACTTGAAAATTCCTTGAATAAAGTTACTCCAACCAACTTGAATGTTTAAATGACGACTTGCGGTGCATTGTCAACTATATAATTACTCATAAAGAGATTCTTCAGCAGAAACTATTGAGCAAATTTTCGAACGAAGTTGAACATGACTTATTTCAGTGTTTAAAACAAAAATATAGCTATGGATTTCATGATGCAGGCCAAATTGCTAAATGGGATAAATAAACAATTTTCATATATTAACAACATAGAAAAGATAGTTGGGTACTCCTGTTCCATTCTACAGAAGCAGCAGGACGAGTGCTGATTAGTGCAAATAGGCAGCGTCTTTTAAAGGAAATATCACACGTTTCAGTGTCCTCTATGATCTGAAAACTAATGAGCCATGCTGACCAATGCGCGTCAGCATCTTGCGTTGAACAAGCTGAATGTTTTTTAGTCATTTCAAATAACTTAACATGCAAGTACGAAATTTATTGTAATACTATCATTTGAAAAAATCATAGATATTCACTTAGCCTGTTTATGAAAAAAATAACCCGAAAACACATTTCAACAAGGTTTAAAAATGACACAACGTAGAAAATATATGAGTCCTAGCTGCCATCCTTGAAATACAGTCAAGAATATATGATTGGCATCATCCAAAACAACGTTTTTTGAGTAACAGACGTTCAAGTCAACTTATAAGCAAAAACGCCACATAAGTGACCTCTCATATTCCCTCCGAATATTCATTCAGCAGATACAACTTCTTTAGTAGTATTTCAGCCCTATAATACACAAAGTAACACATTAGCATATACAAAAATATTGCAGCTGTTCTTATCAACATATTTTCTAAAATTTTACTCATGAATACTTCCTGCATGTAGCCATTAATTATGTACCCACCTGGTTGCCGTTTATGCTTTATTTCAACCAGAACCATTGAGATGTTTAGTAACGGTATTACAATTTCATTTTCGGTGGTTCTTACTCATTTCCCAACGTTTATTTTTGGGTCCGACATTTCTCTAAAAATAACTCTTCATTGACCCATTCAACCCTATCCTCTAGAACCAAAACATGGCTTTTGTTCCATGCCAAGCCAACGTCCTCTTTGATAGCAATTTAGTAATGGGGACCAGCAAGAGAATGTTGGATGGGAATGGGTCTAAAGGACACTGCACTTGAAGGTTATTCTTTTTACGCTTTTGGGAAGTTAATTGTCAGAGCAATGTATTTATCATCAGTGACAGAATGAACTGAGGCGAACTGCAAGGATGGCTAAAGGTTTTGTATGAACACCGATTATTGTGAAATTTAAAAGAAAATTCTTTTAGGTTAAGATGGGATGCTCATATTATAACATTATGAACAATATACAGTCGATTAAGGTTAACTAGAACTTAACCATAGAAATTAACTCAGCTTTATTTTGAAAAGAATATTCACAATATTTGGACTGAATAAAAGAGACACTCAATTCCTTTTTCGATGAAGCTCATACCAAATCATGCGAATGAATCCTTATTCTAGTGACAGCTGGTTGGGTGTCCCCTATTAGCAACTTATATAGTCTTTATCGCACGTGATTAACGGATCTTATTTGATTATTTATGATTTAGTCACTTAATGTAATGATGCTTTCCTAGTAATTCAACCACGAATTATGCTTCCTTGTTTAGCATCCATCCAACCACTGCCATTAAAAAATGCTATTAAGGAAAAGATGTTGTTGGGGTTTCAATTTAAATCATATCATAACATTTTACTCGCCTTAGAAGGTATAGACCTACTTGAAATGAGTAAGTACTGTCCAGGGCAGTTAAGGTTGTCGATTTGAATTGGCTGAGCCTCAGAAATGACCAGGGTAGCACATGCAAAACAGTAAACATCAGACTTGAGACCACATATTGAAATTGATACCTTAACAATGTAAAAACAAATAAATAAAAAATTATGAGTGTTTTCATAAGAACGAAAGTAGATCACTTCCCCTCTATTTCATGTGTCTCCAACGTACTATCCGCCTCAGGATTAGTGTTTTTAAGTCCCTGCTTACATAAAATTGCTAGCAGCGATTTTAGTCATTACATACTTGAGATTTCAATATTTTCCCATTCATTTTACATTGCATTGTTTGTCACTCATCGCTCCTTACGACGATAATCGCCACTTGCGACAAAAATCGTGCTCAGCGACGTGTCAAACAATCGATGATTTCCTCAAAGAAAATATAGCATTTAATTACATTGGTTTTGAAAATCGCTGCTATGCGACCGCTATGTAATCACAAATCTTTGAAATCGCAAGCAGCGACGGGATTTTTCCTCGAGATAAATTCAAAGTCCTACAAAGAAAACAGTGAAAATCGCAAGTGGTGATGAGAATCGCTCAATGTATGTAAGCAGGACCTAATACTTAAAAAAACGTCAAAATGTTTTGGCATTGGCAAAATATTTATAACTTAACTGACAAAATGTGGCATATTGTAAAATGTCTTAAAAAATGAATTCGTATTGGTTATTTTACCTGTAGCCGACCGGATTCAGTATTTCATGACTCCCTGGCTCCATGTCGAGTCGTGCCTCTTTTCCATCTTACGTGGCCTCGCTTTCGAGTGACTTTAATGGGCTTATGGAGAAGTACACGTGGAGCGGTAATTGTATCCAAGCGCTTCTCTAAGCCTGCACTTCATGCTATTTACTTCCGCAATTGCTTTTACTCAGTTTCTAAATTTAGACACGTCGAGTGTCGTCGCTTATTTAATGTGACTTACGTTCGATCGTGGGGTTGCGGACGTGTCTTTTAGGGCACATTAACGGCTTAGGGGAAAAAATTGATGTAAGGGCTCAAAGCGTCGGACAAATCTTCAGCAAGATCGATTTGTACAAGTTGATGGCTACTTGTACATATAACAAAAATCTATGCCACAGGCGATGTAATTACTTGCATATACCAGGGGTGGTTGCTGGGGATTTGGTGTATGTTCAGACACCGACATATGCAAATGCAATGGGATCTCTTAATATCCTGAAAATATAAATTTGTCCATTTGTCCATAAGGTGCCCGGATTCCATTTAATAATATTTTTAAAGATTTATCCATATATGAAAACACCTAACCGATTTGAGGTTTATTTATGGTGCACATTATGCGCTATATTCTTTTAATATAGAAGTATCAAATAAGGGAGTTCGACATTTCCTGAAAATTATATATTCGCGGATATTTACATTAAAAAGGGGGAGAAAGCTCTAAATCGCTTCTAGTATACGTATGCTTAGAGTTAATGTGCAAATTCAAGATCAAAGCATGTATTAAAGTATATACTATTGTTTATTTGATTTTATGGTTTATAAGAGCCAACTGCCTGTAATCTTTCCAAAATAAATAAATTTCTAAATTTCAGAAGGTTTTTTCTTATATGTTATACCAACGGTTCACCCCCTTTTATTATGTAAACATCCGCGAATATATAATTTTCATGAATTATCGAACTCCCTTATGTGTATAATGCATTCGCCGTGGATGATCAGGTGATATTGAAACAGGCCCTTTTAATTTAAATCACTTAAGGCTGTTATTTATTCATAAAGCAAATGTGACAAATGCGGCTATGGCACTGCCTCTAAAGTCTTGGGTATTTCGGCTCAATTGGAAATTATTCAATTAGATAAAGGAGCGATATTTCTTGTATAACTATATAATCCGGTGTCTTTTTTTTCTACAGACGACGGAATTGAGTGCTGCGTGCCTGTTTTGCTGGACGGGGAGGAGTACATTATGGAATTCATAGATCTGCCATACACTGGGGTAAGATTTTTGTCAATTGATTAATTGTTTTCGATGTTTTATCAAAACAAGTGCCAATTGTGTAGGAAAATTAGTAACAAATATTTATATTTACTAATCAGGACAATATTTCATCATTATATATAATTGAAACCCGAATCAAGCCTAAGGCGCGGATCCAGAGATGGACGCAAATGCTTTGATGCAATACTGGGGCACGCTTGGTTTTTGTCTAATATAGATCCGCGCCTGAGATTATTAAGTGCAAAAGGACAGAAGTTCGACTGTGTCGATTTTAATGAAATTCACATTGTAAGTAAGATACAAATGAAAATATTGGAAAATAATAAAATCAGATTATGGTGCATCTTTTTTGTCCATTAGTATGAATTACGTTGTAAGCCCCCTTTTTTATTTTATTCTATTTTATTTTCGGATTTCAGAACAATATTTGGAAGGATTATGAGGTGGACGCCTACCTCGTGGTCTTCTCTATCACGGATCGGCGGTCGTTCCAAAAGGCCGACGATTTCGTTTACGACGTGCGTAAAGAGGGTCACACCTCTGAAGCCGTGATCATCGTCGCCAACAAGAGCGACCTCGTTCGTGGAAGGCTCGTTGCTGAAGAAGGTAGCTTAGGGATAGCCTTATTTGTAAAATGAAACTGAGTCATTTGTAGCTGCGAACTCATTTGGTTTCGATGCAATGGTATCAAATAACCTAATAAAATGTTAAAGCAAAATACAGCTATGTGTAGAAACAGAATGCACCCTTACACACTGTTTGGACCAACGAACTATAGAATTGTATGGTTGTGAACTGCTTAAAAGGAGCTCCTTTATGCTTTCGAACACAGGGATCGAAGCATTTATTATTTCGTTAAAACCTAATAAGCGATCTTTCAAATAGAAAATGGTGTATGATCTAAATGATCTAAAATTTGTGCCTGTCATCCAAGGCACCTGGCCCTAATACATATTTCAAAGATAAAACCAAAGATGCAATAGTTGTCTTATTGTCGTATTAAATGTACTATTTTGCAGAGGCGAGGCAGCTGGCCGACAACTACGACTGCAAGTTCATCGAAGTGTCCGCCATCTTGAATCACAAGGTCGATGACCTTTTGGTTGGCATCCTCAAGCAGATACGACTCAACTACGAGGCGCAGCAGCCCGTTGTGCCTGAGGTAAATGTTTATGAAAGTAATTTATACATCAAAACTATAGATTAATCAAAATATATCACAGAGCTGTTCATGCGTAGAATTCTATGCTTTATTAGCTTGTATTGTTTTGTTTCGTAAATGGTGTGATGCTTTGTACATCCAAATTGAATATTTTTTATGTTTAAAGAAAACAAATCTAAATAAGATATCATAAAATTCTTATTTCATGATATACAGATTGCAGTTCCAAAAAGGATCAGCACATTTGAGCTCCGACTTTGATTTACATACGCGGGTCATTTTTGTGAATATCGTTATAAAAATAAACAAAAAATGATATAAGACATATGATTTCTGTTGAATTCAACTCCGCTATAAGAGACATTTACGATTACTTAATTCTTGAAATAAGAAAGACTTGAGTACCCCATTATTTTGTGTGATGTTTCTTTATAAGGGGCCACAATGAAAATAATTCCTACCGCATGATTTCGATCCTAATTGCAGACGGAAGGCGAAGAGGGTGCAGCCGGTCCCCGTTGTTCCTCTCGCTGTGTGGATGATTCGGGCTGCATGACTCGAACCAAGGACCAGGTGCTCGGCAAGTTCTTCAAACCGCGACTCTCGCGCTCATGTGAAAATCTACTCGATCTCTAGCTGAAGTTTTAGGATTATATACAAGTGCTCATAACAGTATTTTGGAGATTAGATAAAGGTGTTTATATACTTAAATGTAGTTTGCCAACGTGCGAAAATTTGATGGGATTTACATGAGTAGTGCACCTGCAGGCTATTTTGAGGGAAGATAAAACAATGAAATATAATTAATTATTTAAACGCATGAGCATTTCGATTTTCAGTTTGATATGTAAATTTAGACGTCAAATGTATTGAAGGTCTGTACGAGTAAACATCTGGTATAACGCACTGCTACACGTTTGTCTTATTATGTTGGTCAAACCATATAATATCACAGTTTATAATTCAATGCTTATCTAGTCTTTTAGGTTAATGTATTGCTATTAAACGAAAATTGTTTAAAAGAGGAAGGAAAGGAAATGTGGTTTGAATGACTTAATTTGCTATTCCAGCCAAATTAAATAAGAAAATATATGTTAATTAAGGGTTCCTGGTATTAAATTTAGCTAAATTGTTAGTGCTTCAGATTAAATTGATCATGTTTTAGTTTTCCAAACCATATCATTGCTTTGAAAATATGTGAAAAATACCTTATCGTCGATACTCAAAATTCATTTTAAACATTAAAATTAGCTTATTATGGATGAATATGTTTTGGTGAAAACAATGTACCGATATCAAATGCAGTTTTAACTATATGTAGAATTCTATACGATTATTTTTTTACGATGTCAGTGCTGAAAATATATCACAATTGCACAAAATAATAGAATGTTGATTTTTATTACCACATCCCAATAGCTTCTATTGTTTGAAAACAAAAGGTTAGTCTAGAAATAGTTACAAAGATACATATGTAAGATTCCTATTGCTATGGGCTAGACTTCTACTTTTACTATTTTCTGTGTGGGACTCCGAAGAATGTTAGTTGAGTTCTCGCTGGATGATTGAAACCGCGGGTTTATACGACCACACCTTAGCTTAAATGAACATTTAGTAGTCAAGATTAATTTTAAATAACCGTTTTGTTGGTAGTTTGAATGCTTACCCACGTTTTTTTGCCTGAAAAAAATGTTTAAGCCAAAAATAGATTATAATAAGAACGCTATCAGCAAAGCTTACAAACTATTCCTAATTAAGAGTTTCTATTGTGTACTCTACATGTTTAGATTTAAGCTTGTGTCCACATCTTGTAGATTTGTGAAAATGAGCATATGATCTCATTGTAAGCAAATAATTTTTCGTGACATTCAAGGGCTGCTTGAAGCGAACTAGAAACATGGATTTGAAAATGATAATCAAATTTAGAATTAATCATATTGCCTATATGAGTTATTCGCAGTGTGTATCATCGTCATTTTAAGTATTATTGCTATTTCAATGTTGAGCGTCTACTAAATGTATATTCATAAATTATGTTCATATTATAAATTCTACTGTAGTTACACAAATGCAGTTCATAAGACTATATTCAGGCGCGGATCCAGAAAAAATTGAACCTGGGGGCGCAACAGTATAAATTATCATGCTGAACCGGGGGGCGCAAATTTATTTTTTGTCTTACATATAAGAGCGCCGGGTGCGCCCCCATCTAAATCCGCGCCTGATATGGAACCGATTTGTAACTTCATTTCAGCTAGCAGACAAGTAATGACTTTCTAAGTTAATTGTGAATAAATGATGAACGTTTAAGAACGTACGCTTTATTTATCTAATGAGTTTATATCTTATTTTCAACACACATATGCGGGTTTATAATATGTACTCTTTTATGGTCATGATTGGAGAGACTCATATCAAAGCTTTTTTCATGTATAAATAATTGATATATAAATATCAAATGATAAGTTAATAACGTTGGACATAGAACTTGTGTGTTACAGTTGTAAAGAAGAATACCTGTTATTTTTATACAACGATAAAAATATATTGTCAATAAATATTTTGCATTAACCACGTATTTGTTTTTTCTCTTAATATGCTAATTTGTTAGCTCTATGCAGCGAAATTACGATGAAATATACATGCAAAAATGATGATGATGTCATAATTAAGACTAAATTGAAGAGCACCCCACGAGGTGTTCCAAAAAAAGGAGTTCCTTTTCAAATTTCATCTAGCTGCAAACTTTCAAAAATGGCTTTCTAGCTACAAGAATTTAAGGAACACCTTTTTAGAATTTTGTAGATTTTTATTAATTATTTCATCAATTTAGGGTTTAATTTTATTCAGATATATCTAGCTAGGCATAATATACTGAAATACAACTAGAAATTGCTCATATATACCAGTTTTACTATTTTCATTTTTCATGAAAGGTGTTCCTCTTATGATTCCTGCCAGCTAGAGGAGCACAATGAGCCCAGCTAGCTACAAAAATAGGAACACCTTTTTATAAAAAATACTTTTCTGAATGTGGTTTCTTTCTGCATATTTCAATGTTACAAGTGATAATATACTCAAATAAACACTTTCAAAAATTTGGTCGTGGGGTGCCCTTCTAAATTAACATTCATTCGAGAATCAAAATACCATTGGAAATCTGAACTCATATAGACTAGACTTTGGCAACATAATCATGAGAAAAGATCTAAATTATATAAATACTCAAACTATAGACGGAATCGAAAACTTTTCAATATATTTCAGATCTTATGTTGTCCTTTTTCCCAGGGTGGTTTATCTTTGCCTTTGTTCTGTATATCAGTATACATTATTTTAATATATGGAATAATAACCGAAGGGTCCTAATCAAAATGGTTATTGGCCCGAGGGATAGGGAAAAGTAATGCCCAAGCCCGAAGGGCGCGGGCATTACTT
>LQRL01032810.1:0-21361 GCA_001703475.1 Hydroides elegans
GGTTAAAGGGGCGAAACCGAACCGAGGCACGGAACTTCTCTGATGATCCAAAGGGGGAGCGTCAGCAGTACATTCATACACTGTGAGTTGAATAATATATTCATTGGAAATTTGCCAGCAGATATTTAAATGTTAACTGGGCCATGGCCCTTGATTCGTATTTCTTTTTTAGTACCGATACCAGATTTTTCATATTTTGCAATTTAATGATATATATAATTCGGTGATTGCGTCAGTAAGATTTCATTATCTCATTGTACATCACCCAGCCGAAACAACAAAGCAACGACTGTGTACACAATATATTTTTTTTAAATTAACTAACAGAATACGAACTTGAAAAGAACAACGTAAATGCGTGATCTGATGATAGTAACGCTTATTGATCATGATCTTTTTGGTATAAATAAGCTTGATATCAAGCCATTCTTGATTGTGAATGAACACTCAAAGTGAATTTGTAAATAGTTTTTTTTTTTCAATTGTATCAAACGTGATATTTGCAAATGATATTGATTGCATGATCGTATCATAAAATATAAACAATAACCAGTTATCTTCTGTGAATAACATAAAATTATGCTGACTAACATTAACTTTGTAAGATGCAAATTGTGTATAGCAAACAGCAAACACGAGCGACGAGGGAGATTTCAGTTACAATAATCCAGATAGAACATATTTAGTTAATCAAGTTAATCAAGGGCAAAAATGAATTATAAAATATATTATATGTCAACAGTTTAACTACAATATTTAATATATTGATATGCATGTATCACACAGTATTTTACACGTATATTATGCATTCAATCAATGTTTTAATAAAATATCTTGAAATCAAATTAATAGTATCTACGTGTTGCTTTAATCAACCATCAACGCTAATTGGAAGTTATTATAAAAGCGAATGATGTTTAAATTTCATAACATTCATAACATTAAGCAATATTTCCTATGTAAAAAAACACAAAACAAAAATATAGATCATTACTCTTTATAAATAGGCTGCTTGAATTTACTATTATTATTCGCAAATGGCCTTACAACGCTGGGCACATCTGTTTCGCAGATTAAATCGACAATATGTCACCATTTATAAAATGACGAGTCAAAATTAGTTAATTGAAAACATTCAATTACATGTAGTTGATTACCATAAAAGCATAGCAAATTAATTCATATGTTGCATTCCTGATCATAGCAAGCTTGTTTTATGAATGACTTGACAAAACACCTTTTGTTAATTATGTTAGAGCGTTGACATTTAACAATATGTAAATACATTTATTAATGCAATAATCTCAGTAAATCATCATGAACAAAGTCGATGCATCAATTAATCATAAAACATGGAAACAGTTTGACATGAAGAAAAAGTAACATTACAATATAATGTTAGAATGTTGGCATGTCGATATGGTAAACAACATTTGTTACTGTTGAGTCTCATTGCAGTCGATTCATTCCATGATGCTTTGTCTTTCGACCATTGTATAAACGTTTGATTAAAACATTTCATTGCATTATTTATATTGCTTATTTTTTAGATGTTTCAATAATTAGCTAAATATGCGACGTTACAAAAACAGTTCATTGACACATATCAACGTTGAAGATAAGGTTGTTTAACTTGTGTGATCAGTAATAAATGAATTAGTTTACTATAAAATAGTTTATAGTGTTTTAGAATATCTCACTGATTATGTAATGCATTGTGTTAAGCCGAAATAGTCCCGAATTTCTAACCTAATTTTTCATACCTATCTAAAGCTTATGAAAACGTTCATATTGGGGCAATACCTTGCTCTTGTTTGATTATTTAAAGTGTACTGTAAACTAGAATAATATTATCAGAAACCATATTCGTGGCATAATAAAATGATTTTGACCGTATAAAACCATCATGATCTCAATTTTAGGTGTATGCTTAGGACTTATTTTGTTTATATCAGCTGACGCAGAAATTACAAGGTATAAAGTAATAAACGGGAAAATAACCCCCTATTTCGGAATGATAAAGGAAACACAGTCACGAAGTTTGACAGAATGCAGTGTAAACTGTACTAGCACAGATGGGTGTATCGGGGCTTATTGGTTAACAACAGAATGCGAGCTCTTTCCAATACCCGATGGTAATTTTAACCTTTTTGATGATGAAAGTGCTTTATTTCTATGTAAGTACATCTTTTCCGAAGTTATTTAAGTTAGCTAAGAACGCTTAATGGTTAAAACAGTAAATATAGCACTCAAATAAATTTAACCAACATTATTGAAAATTATGCCTTATGAATCTCATTTAAACGCACTGTTTGCTTAAATGCATGCTAAAGGCAGTGTTTAAAGGTATACAAATAAAAGGTTACGGCACCAAGAAAAGTGTATTGCAGCGTAGAAGCGCCGTATTTACTTTTTCTAAACAAACATCGAAATTTATTTATAAGTTTAGGATGTTATATAAAAATACTATTTAGCCATCTATATAAACAGACATATTTGTTTCACATATATCTTACACACTGTTTCACACCGTGAATTATATGTACTGAAATTGAATTGCGATGAATCTGTTAGTTATAATAATTTGATAAATAAAACGCTTAATTCGCTCTTATATATCAAATATATTTGTTTTGCATGTTGTTTTAACTAAAATTAAGTCAAATAAATTATAATTGGTGTATGAACTATCATATGTGATGGATTAACAGTTATCTGCTATATTTTTTTTCATATAGATGATTTTGCTTTTCTTCCGTATATTGGAGCTTATTCTGAGGCAGGCAAGTCGTTCGCATTGACGATATGCTTATATTTCTTCAAAAGACTCCAAATTATATCAATTAAATCAAAACATAATTTGTTAAATAGTTAGTTTAACACTCGACTAAATAAGTATGTCAGTCATATCTAAAGCTATCAGAACATATGTCATTAAAGATGAAAAACGTCAATGGGTAAATTGATATGCAGCATACGAACAATGTACAAGCCAAAGCAAACTGCTGATTATGCCAAAAACTGAATCTGATGTTGATCTACTTTGCGATCTTGTGGGGTGCGTTTCAAATTTCGTAATGTGTCTAAAGTAAAAACGAATATTTTGTTCATATAATTTTTTGAAAAATGAAATTTTATAAGTTATGTATATATGTTATATACTATGTATTCTTAACGTTTTTTGTCAGATTTGAAACGTCCGTATTAATCATTTCCGCAATCAGAGTTATACATTTCGTTGGCTGGATGACATCTCGGTTCCAATCTGGGCACCGTGGTACAATGGAACATTAGTTTTGTTGATCGTGACTGTGCCTATATTGACATCTATGACGATAGCACATACACCTTCAAACGAATGGGATGCCAGTAGTATACCCATTCCGTGGTGATATAAATATATACATGCAATCCCTTAGTTTTTACACATAGCTTGATCTTTTTTATTGCAGTATATGTTAGTGATTTATATTTATCAGATATTCAACCTTCTATTAGTAACACTTCTAAAACTATCAAACACCTTTGCTTTCTCCTCCAATCAGTTATATAGTTCACACTTATCCTAGTTTGTGTAAATTGCAAGTATTATTGGCTATGTTTGTGACCTTAAACTATAATAATGCAGATAAGAGATGAAAAGTTATTTGTATAAATTATTGGCAAATGTGTATTTGTAATTATTAATATCAAACAATTGAAGAGGGGGATATATCTTTAAAAGCTGATATGTGTTATACCAATATAAACTATTGTCATTTTTATTTCAAGAATCACCAAGATATCAAAAGAGGAAACGGAGAAACATTAAATTATGGACATTTTAGAATCATAGTGAATCGCGATCACAGGAACAACGATATAACACCTCTGAATCGCGTGCAAAATACCATGATTGTATATGTGTATGACCCGATAGAATGACAGCTGGTTTATCTCCTTTAAATATTAGGTTCACGTAGTGTGTAAATCGTACATCATTAATTATTAAGTTTTCTGTTAATTGATATGAATCATTGAGCAAAATATATTTACTTGTTTGAATAAATAGAGAAAACTGTGCTTATTTGAATAATAAAATAAAATCATGCATGTGTCTATTTATTATCATATTTATTATTTTAAAGTATAAACTTATAAAATTTATTGATTTCATTTATAATATGATATGACATTATGTCTCCATACATAGCAACGAGACATATGCAATAATTTTTTTAACATAAAACTTTTATTTAATGATGAACTGATGCGTGAAGCGCTGTGTAGACCGCCACAGTCAAAATGAGTAAACGAACACAAATATACAGATCGCTCGCTTCGAGTGCAGTGTGGGCGGTGCATGATATACCAACCCCATCAATACAATAAATGGCCATCAACATCAAGCTCTATTGCGTCATTAGGTTCATTGATACATGTATAACGAACCATTACTAAAATATGAACAACATAATGTTTGGCATTACACTTAGTACGAGGTTCATCTATATTCTGTAGTGTTTCATTTATTAAGTATAATGAAAGCAGTTAGTTGTGCGTCAATGATTAATTTACTATTATTCAAACGACATTGTGTAGCAACGTATTTCAAACCTTTTTTATAATAAGTTGTACTCAATGGGACAGCTTTGAATGTTTCTACCTACATACATATTTGCCAGCATGAACACCATTTTATTGCTACAATGTTTATGCAAGGATATTCATGCAGCCTTTAGTAAATATTTCATCAATGGAATAATGTTTCATCAATATAGATTTTGTCATTGTTGGTGAAAATACTAGTTTTACTATTCATATATGTACATTTGTATTGTTTCAATTAACATATAATTGCAAAAAAAACATGCGACTAAATTATGCGAATAAAAATGAGAATAAATTAATTGCAATTATAATTTTTAGATTGAATTGATACTGAGCCGATTATATGCGATTGTTTCACCTTCTAAAACAAATGAACCTAATGAAAATATCATTCTCTTTACATAATCGTGTCTTTTATCAGCTTAAGTTGTTTCCCATTAACCAAATATGGATGATTACTGATGCCAATTGCCAATTTAACAAAGCAATTTTTTAGGAATCAATGCAGTTGATCAAACATCAATTTGCATTCTGGTGTGAGACTTTGCATGAAATAGAAATGAGATCACGATGGAGATTGATGTTTAAAGCCTTTTCGATACAATTTCTCCTTTTCAGTATTCATAGTTTATTTGTTTTGGTTTTTTGCTTACGTTAATGCTAAGTTTAACCGTGCTACTAGCCAAAGTGTAGGTATATAATTATCAGATAGTTGTTCATTGTTAGAAGGCAAGAATAAAGAATATTCGATGAATAACCAAGTGAATATAATCCGCTTTAAAGTAATATTGACCCTTTCCCTCTTTTATCTTTGCTTCTTATAGAGCATCGAACATTTTGTGAAAAGGACTCTTTGACCTCCTCTAAACTCACTGTAGTTTGCCCCTCAAACAATATCTCTAATATCGCTACATTTTACTTTGTAATAATTAATTATTCAGTACATATAAACCACGTATTAAGATGGCAAGATTGGTAAAAGTGAAAGTATAGAGGGTTAGATGTTCTTTGCAAGGAAACAATTAAATTGTTAGCCATATGATCTTTACAAGAGGGGAGAATGTCCCTTCTTGACAGATGTCTTAATACTATCAATCTGCATAAAAGTCACTAACAACAGTCAAAGTAGATTCAGTTCCTTTGAATTCGACAGCTATTATGGTATCGAAGCATTTATGGAATGCATATTATAAGGAATGATTGTTTGTCATTTAAATGATATTGACGAAATGCAAATTGTTCAACAGCCACTTTTATTTCTCATCGAATAATCAATCGTATATGTTCCATTAACATAACCATACACTGATTTTGGTCGCCGTTATTTTTAAGAGTCAGACTGAAATCATTTACTTTTTAGAATTGCGAAACAAACTAAAAACATTATAACATTCCTAATTCAAATTATACGGAGGAATATATAAATTACATTGATTGAAATCAATATTTAAAATCAAATCATGTTTAAAAAAGTATTAGCTTTCGGTCTAATGTGTTTGGTCGTCAATTCGTTTGATAAAGTGACATTTACAGAACTACCTGGTCATAGATTAACATCAGTCAGCTTAACTAGATTAAGTACAGCTAACAAAATTCAATGCGTGCGTGCCTGCAAAAGATCACCAATGTGCACTTCGGTTAATTTCGGAAAGATCAGAAATACAAACAATTGCGAACTGGTCTCAGAATCTACTTCAAACACAGCTAATGTCTTGGAAGACCACCGCATTGTACTTTTGTGTGAGTAATTAAGCAATACACATATATATATATGTTTACTAATAAATATAGAACTATAGATCTGTGATTTGTTAATGTTGAATAAAGAGCTGCTTAAAAATGTTGATTTGTTTACTTCTATATATAGACATAAATTAAGTTGTGTTCGCGTTCCGAAATGAAAACAATTGAAAAGTAAGACATGGAATGGGATCAAAATGTATTTATTTTTACGAATATTGTGCTAAACACAATGCCCTGTTTTTGACGTATAATAACTTTTCTTAGAAATTAATTAATTCATAATACAATGAGTGATATTTGGTAGACTAAATTGACTACAATAGCCTAGTTATTTTCAATTGAGTAGAAATTGTCATTACCTATGGAAACGACCTTCAAAATCAAACACAGTAGTTAGTTATATAAAAAACATTGCGACACACATCACGTAAGCCTGTCAAAACCGCTAAAAAGATAAAATTCATATTGTGATGAATATTTTTGCAAACAGTATTATAGATTTATTCTATATTACTAATTTCAAATCTTATTTCAATTGTAGATGGATGTGCTTCAAGGTTGAACACCAGAGGGAACTGTGCAACCGGCAGTTCATTAGAATCGACGAGTGAGTGTTTGTTTGCTTCTTGACAAAAATATGATAAAAGGAAAAACAATTATGTCAATAAGCATTGATGCTTTTGTGAGATAACCATCTGCAATACCAAGTCATCCCTTTTAATTAGATAAAACATACTAAAAAGAAAAAGTTATCACTAATATATCATTTAAAAAAAGTGCGTATATACATTATCATTTAAGCTGTATTGAAATTAAAGTCATGTCATTCTACGGTGTTTTGTGTGGATTGGCGTGTTACGCATTATGCAGGAATTGTTCCTCAATGTTCGCTCACTGTCATTCATGCATTTTAACCGGGTACCGTGCCTACACAGCAGATTATAAACTGATTTTTAGTACAAATAAAATAAAGACACAAAGCCATAAAAGGCATTTAAAAGGTAACAATATTTATCGCATATAAATATGAAAATAAAGGCAAATAACTGACATTGTTTATTATTTTAATATGTGGCCAAATAGACTGTAGATGCTGATATGGGGCAAAATGTCCACCAAGTACGTTTATTTAGATGAATAAGTGCATGATTATCTGTATTTCACTTATTTAATATAAATACTTTTTTACCAGCTGAAGCCAATGCAATAGTTCATTCAGACTCGGAGCTTAGTTTGATTTGGAGTCAGGCCCTGAATTGGTGTGTGACTCAAGGAAAAACTCTTCCCATGCCGTAAACGGACGCTGACGCAATTGAGCTTCGCGATCTTGTTGGGTAAATTCATTTAAGCGATTAAAACATATTTGTAAAACCTGCAATATATGATGATATGATATGATACAACCAAGCTCCTTTCGAGTACTTTCTTTCATTAGTAAATGAATTTGGAGAATAAGGGGTTAACAGTTGTTATTATAGATTATAATTTATTGGTCAGAAGTTATACAGTCTATTATAAATTGGCCATAACATACATTCATTCGAAACAACCTCCATTAATAAAAATGAACAATGCTGGATAATTCTTTATTTTCTAAAAAAAAACAATTCGGAATTTTACTTGCATTTCAGCTTAGGCGGTTGGGTATACATCGGACTTCAAAATACGACCGATTCGTTCCGTTGGCTCGATGACGACAATGAAGCATCGTGGGCTCCGTGGAGTAGTGGCAATCCTGTTGAGGGATTTGGCAATTGTGCATTGATCAGATTCTATGCAGATGGCGGATATGAATTTCTGCAAGTGTCCTGCATCGCAGCCTATTTTGTAACTTTAGCCTGTCAGTAAACTAAGCATTGAGTGCAATAGCGAACATTAAGTGGTAGGATAATAACATGCGATACATGCGAAAATTTGCGTTTATCTTATATTTTGATCATGGTTATGAATTGTTTTTCATCCTACCTTTTTTTCAAATTATTTATTATTCGTGTCAGCAATTGTCATGTCAATCGATTTTGAAGGCAATTCAAAGTCAGTAGAGGTACTGAATGTTTCAATTTTGCCATTGATTACCAATTATATCGGATATCATTATTTTATAACTATTAGTATTGGCTTTAAAGATATTTTACCATTTTTAATAACATTATATGTTTTGTAATCGAGTAAGAAAACAAATGTGTGAAGTGATCATCTAGAATCAAAATTGAAAGTCATTTTCACCTCAAATTTACTGTTAAAACTAATTAACTATTACCTTAAATAAACTATTTATTGTCATGTCATCTACAAGAACACGTTATAATCGGTTAATAACATTAATGTTTATTGTATATTCATTGCTTCGTCTGCTTTACAATCGCAAGGTGAAATATTGAAATAGAGAAAATTTTCAACATGAAAACGAAATCTATCCAATGAAGAAAAAGATTAGATATATAACAATTCAAAACACGCAAAGTAAAGTTAAAACTTGAAGTCATACTTTATAGCACTTTTAAAATAATAAATATAACAGACATTCATTTGAATTAATGTGAAGAACTATTATATACGGTGTTATATACACCTTGTACTTTGTTGAGGCTCGCAATATCTAAATTAATTGAGATATATTTGAGACATTTTGAGTTTAACAAAATGCTAAAAACCAGTTATTTATGATAAAATCAACTTTCTCAGGTACTGCATGTTTTGATTTGAGTTTGAAGCATTGTAGTTTTCAAAAAGTTATTTAAAAAAACATTTCAGTTCCATTATGTTACTTTGCTACCTGGAAATGCGGTTACAAAGCATAACTCATCTAAAGCAAGTACAGTAAGACCACAAAATGCGATATGAACAGTAATACTCATAAGGTTATGTACGTGAATACATAAACAATCTCTAAATATGGCATAGCTAATATATTCAATATGTTCGATTACATTTATTAACACTTGACTTATTGTTACTTTTAATGAGAAAATAAAGTCTCATTTTGTTTGCATTCTTGATCATATCGATCATAATAAGACATTACCTAGCAGACAGGAACAATATATGGACAATGTTTTTTTCACTTTAAAATATAAACATAAAATTCTTATACTTATATCAATACTTTTTCAGTAAGATATTTGTTGTTTTGTATGATTATGATACGACTGGCATATATGCGTTTTAACAAACGGTTTTTTGTTACACAGTAAACGGCATATCATGAATTATATAATGTGATTAAAATATTCAGTGATAATTACAACTTTTATAGGGGTCTTAACTCATAACTAGCCTAATATCATGTATCATAGAACTTTTTGATAAAGGTTACATGATTGATGACGGGTTTATGTTTTAAAAAATTCACATTTTTTAAATAAATTTCATCAAACTATTATAATTGATTTAATTACCTATAGAATGAGTAAACTTGCAATTCATTTTAAATAACAAATGAATAATTTATGAATATATGCAATTGTTCTCGTCGATAGATCTTTAGAATGATAACTTGAGAATTGAGCAGAACAAATTTGCCAATGAGACAACAAAATAAGCTATGCAATTTACAGGTACGATCCTGTCAACACTTAAAGATTTGGGTATGCTCTAACGCTATAGTGGAGTTACAATCTATCATTCTCTCCTGTTACATACCTCTCTTATTATATGAATAATTGAAAGCGCATAGTTAGACATGTCCTTAAACATTGTAGCATCATCTTTGTTTTAGCAATGTCCACGATGCTTGGGGCAATATCATAAATTGCTGGCTTATGTATGCATCAATGCGCATATTGATGTATAGCTGTTCATTGAATTAAAATGAGCCCAAGTTGAAGCTTGCTGCTGTAATGTATTGTACATACTATCGCGCTTTGTTTATCCTTTAAATTGTGTTTGCTATTATTCATGATGTCTTATTTATGATTTTCCAGGGATGAATAAAGGGGTTCTTATAAATGAGGGTGCTGAAGGGCGCTGACCCTATATGCAGAATAAGGAAAGGCTATTGAAAAACAAACGTGCTCATATATTATGAGACAGTTGATTCAAGTAGGAATAAAGAACCTTTGTTGATCTTGAATATTTATAGATATATTCCTTTTGTAGTCATTTACATACTCAGGACCATTTTGCAAATTACAATTTGGTCTAATTTCAGTTAAACTCGACGCCTTCCCCCTCTAAAAAACAAAATATTGCAGAAGAGTTGATGCCGCCTTCTCAAAAATGACATTTGATATAAATTTGAGAATTTAATGTTTTATGGTGCATATTGACCATATCTAAGCTGTAACATACTCGCATGAATTAAAATTTATACTGAAACGAAATTATATCTCTCCAATTTAATTATAACATACTGCTGTAAATATCGTATACCGTTTTTTTATGTTTGACGTTGCAGATACACATAGATAGAGATATAGAGAACTATTAGTGAAACTTATATTTACGAATCTTAATCACAAGTAAATATGTTTAAAAACTGTTAATACCGAATTCAAACGAAATTTATGTAGATAACTTGTTATGCATTCTTAATTCATCTTAAATTCGTTATATTTTGAACATAAACTTACACGAGTCCATCGTATAATTTTTAGCGATATCAGTGTTTTTCCCTGGATTGGCTACATTATCTAAATAGGGACTAACGCGTTAAACAGAGGATTACTAAGTTAAAGGGACCGAAGTGGTGGGCTACTAAGTAATTACAAGGCAAGCGTTGAATAGTTTTCATAAATACATGAATGCGATATTGATTTGCTTAAAACAATGCAAGAACATTCAGTTAATATTTAATTAGACAACCTTGTTATATTTTTAGCTTTGTTTTACAATGCATACAGGTTAATTGCATTGAAATGATGTTGAGTTAAGGTGAATCATAAAACGCTTTCCCTTTATGTCCTCTAAAGCTATCAATAACACAAGTTCTATTTAAATGATATCACATCCATTGTTGTTACAGTTTGTTTAAATATCAGAACAGCAATACTTATTATTTGAAATTGGGGACATCAAATATAGCAAATTGCAAAATATATTTCTAAATACAAAATCAATGGAAAGTATATGAATTAACTTGGATGATCAAATAATATAGAATATAAAAATGAGCAAAAAGGCTATAGCTTTCCTTGTTTTGATAGAATTAATGTGCAGCTTAGCATATACTTTCGACAAAGTTACCTTTATAGAAATTCCCGGATATAGAATGACATCTGACAATATGGATACTCTAATTGTATCTAATAGAATTCAATGCGTACGTGCCTGCAAGCGGTCACCCATGTGTTCATCAGCAAATTGGATAAAACTTGGAAGTTCATTCGAGTGTGAGCTTAACGTGGAATCCACATCCAACACAACAGATGTCATTGAAGATGAAAGCAGCACCATTTTATGTAAGTTATGTATATATGTTTATCGTATATTTTAAACTTAATTATAGAAATGGAACCATTGATGAATGTTGTAAATATTTCGATGAGAAAACACTTTTGGAACCGTGATTTATTTTAATGTTGCGTTCAAATAATATATAAATTTAGCGGAATGACATATTGTTTTGTATTTAATACATAATTTAATATTAAAATTAGTAATATAGAGCTTAATGTAGAACATCCCAGTTTCTTAGGATTTTTTTTATTTATCTTCATCGGCATAAAGAATGCCCATTTAACCAGATATATACCCCGTTCACAGCTGAAGTCGCTCTAACTGCATCCACTCTGTATTTGTCCTGGATTGAAGCTCTCGATCAATCTGAAAGCGATCTTAAATTGCTTGCAATGCCTAAAACGGACACCGAGGCTGTCGCCCTACGTGACCTTGTTGGGTGAGTGTTATTAAATAGTATTAATGTATTCCTTATAAAAGTATATAGATAAAAATTGATTACAAATATTCATTTGAATATATCAATTATCTGAAAAAAATGACGAATGATATTTTGCAAATAACCGTATGAAGTATTAAAAATTATATAGTCTCTAGATCTCTCGCCTACAAAATATACATTGTTTTGGCAGGAAACGATTTAGAATTTAGGAAATAAGTAGTTTAATTTCATAAACTCTTAAAATCATATCATAAAAGCAGCATGAAAATATAATAGTTCGCAAATATAATCGTCGAACATCGGGATCAACGGTAGTTATAAGTGATTGTTAACTCTGTTGGTAAATCATTTGAATTTTTCAGGGCAAATCTCAATAATATCACAAAGAAAAAATAAAAAAGGAAATGAAACATATATAAGACTTATATTTTATGCTTAATAATTATTTAATAGTGATAACTTGAACATTGGAATAGTGTGTTTTCAATTTCACGAATTAAACCAAACATGATTAAATATTAACAATCATTATGTCTCCTTTGTTATAGTGTTGACACATGGGTATACATCGGACTTCAAAATCAGACCGATTCTTTCCGTTGGCTCGATGACAACAATCAAGCAGGATGGGCCCCATGGATTGATGGCAGCCCTGTTGCAGGAAATGGCGATTGTGCGTTGATCAGAATCTATGGGCATGGTGGATATGAGTTTATCCAAGTTCATTGCAGCAGTAGTTATCAATTAGTAACGCTAGTTTGTCGGTAAAAGGCATGTTAACATTGGGTTTATCATGATAATTAACGCTTCTAAAAGGTATCATTGCAATTATAGTAAAATAAATGTGTATGTCATTTATGTCAAAGCCACGATATATGGGTGCACCGTGATCGAAATGCATACGTGAAATGTACATTTAGCAAACAATAAAGGATAGTAACATAAAGACTGTTTTGGCGTGAAGTTGCTTTGCATACATTTTAAGAAACGTTATTTCGGCCGGACACATTTACGCAGATACAGATAAAATATATAAGAGAAAACAAATGTTCTACCGATAGAGGAGCAAATATGAGAGTGATTTGTGTTGTTATAGAGGATGATAAACAATATCTATATAAAAAATATCCAATAAAAGAATAGCTCTTGATGGTAAATCTGCGTGCTCGGATATTGTTTTGAATAAAGCGTGACGATATTTCGTCAATTAGAATGCATTCATGATTAAAATGTCTCCTCAGCACTTTCATATGTGCAAACAAGAAAACTGATTGCACGCAATGACCTTTGGCCTTTAAGAAAAACCATTTTACGTCAGCTATACATGTCAATTTCAAAATATTGAAAAAGCTATTTTGGCATCAATTGTATTTTTTTTTGTTGTGGCGGTATTGCATATTTTAATCCGAAGTATAAATGCTCAGATTATTTTTTTATGAATGCAAAACCAAATAATGAATGAATAAAAACAATATATCCTATGTCTTTTTTTTCATCTTAATAGATGTGATTAAATATTAACACACAAATTTCCTCCTGTAAAAATCACTGCTATAACAATAATTTATTTATGCAATAAATTATTTCATGACTATTCACAAATGGTCCTACTACTATAAATGTCAAATACTACTTTGACATACTACTATGTCGAAATGGTAAATACCATTTGTTTCTATTACGTTCTCTGTCGATGCATCCTATTATCTTATGTTACTCGACTATATCATCAACGTTTTATTTTGAAGTCATTGTATTTAAAGTTTAGCTTTTAAAGTATTTGCGAGAAATAATAATGGTGTCGACTGATAAAAGCACATTTAAATTATTAGAATTAAACAAAATTGTATTTTATATGTATGTTTAGTGTGGTTATAAAAATATATTTTTAAAACAATATATTTAAAAAAATGTATTAAACAATATATTAAATCGATTTTATCTTTAAGCATTGCATTGTCATGTAAAGTACCAAGCTGGTGTAAAAGCGTATTGGTTCAACATCATAATGTTCAAATATAGATCCACACACTCAATGAATACAGGAGAGTCAACTTAGTGAATTTAGCATAATCTTATTAATCATACCAAAACAAGATGTAAGCTATAAGGCGCGTTTGCGCAAAAACTACATTTAATACAGTTAATCTACATTTCTGTATGTATGATGTATTGTTGATGCTTAAAAAAACTCACAATGTATTAAACATTTTTATTTATCCCTTTCTCATCATAACCTATAAATCAAGTAATAGAGCTCTAGCTTAATAACCTAAATAACCTATAAAAATTCCCCTGTGTAACTACAGTAGTGTCTCGTTTCAAACGTTGGCTAAGGGCACAGCGATGTGATCATCGTGCTTTCGCAACTGCGATTCCATAACCATATGCAATGACAAATGAAGGGCTCCGTGCAACAATGTGTTAAGTCTGAAATTGACGTTTTGAGAAAAGAGACAGCGACTGTTTTTAAAATAGTCATTCATATAAAAATTGGCAAGTGGCCAAATGCTGATATTATCATAATAGTATTGATTTACTATCATTGTATAAGTATATAACATTGATATATGGTCATGTGACACCTTGCAATACATTTTGGCGAAACATGTTAAGTAGACTTAACACATTATTGCACGGAGCCCTTCAAATATTAAAGATAGATGCAGCACAGTTTGTTGTTATTTTCATTGTTATAACATTGATATTATTGTCATTGGCTCCAGCCAGTCATCTTACGCCAGTTGAGAACTTTTTTCTCGGCTAAGAAATCACCTTTAGGAGATGTTGTGCCTGCCGGGAGAGTTGCTAAATAAATGGGTGTCTCAGCTCCTGAAAATACACACAATATACACAATCAAATGACTAAATAAATGGGAGATTTCATGTTTAATTGAAGGCTTCATTCGAAGTAAATTGGAATCAAGCAATTAATATGCGAGAGTGCATTTATATCATAATTAAACATTATGCGTGTACATAGTATTTCATTTTTATATGAAAACATATTTCATTTTCACATTTATTTTTAAAAGTAAAACAAGTAAAGGACTTCTTACTAATATCGAATAAAACTTATTAAAATGTTTCTCAAAGATACTTTCTTAACATGAGTGCGAGGTCTTGTGTTAGAGACAAAGTTGGAACATATTGTAAATATACCTTGATCTGGAGTCAGAGTCCCTTTGTGGCTTGACATGTCGGTATTCACGTATCCTGGACAACACTACAAAGCAATGGGAACATAGATGAAATATACTAATTTATATACAAAACACGAGTAGGTACCTACGTTATGCGCATAAACTCATGTTTTTTTTTTCATTTTTGAATGTGTAATGACACACATTCAACCAAAATAATATTTTATTCGTCGAATAAAAATACATGACAGCAAGCAAAGTATTAAGATTAACACTTATTTGAATTTATTTGTAAGTGATATGGACACGTGAATTCACACGTCGGTTGACGACAGAATCATTGTATCCCAAGCTCATTCCGTAACATATTGTTTTTACTGTACTTTCTAGTCGGATGCTGTTCGTGTTAGTGGTCGTTTCTTGACATGTATTTAACTTTGTGACTTTAAGCTTAATCTTAATGATCATCATTGTCAAAATTAGCGTTCTACGATGTCCGACAGACTGTTCAAACTGAACCAACAAAACATAAGTGTTCGTTAATTTTAAGAGACTCACAGCATCTAGTTTTGTTTTTGCTTTAAAAACTCACAGCGTTAATGAGAATATCCTGTCCTCCCCGTTTGGCATCCATGTTTGCTTGTTGAATCGGCGTCATCACAGTGACACCCACTTTACTCATTCCGTAGGCGGAATCGGGGTAACCCAGTTCCTTATGTTTGCCTTCCTTTGTAGCCCTGGAAACCACAACGCATGTTTAGTTAAGTGAGCATGCGTAACTTGGGTTACAGTCAAAGTTAGGGTTAGAGGTGGATTATGATTATAATTAATCGATTATAGACGCTTACGTTTTTAGACGCTTGCGTTTATTTTATTTTTATGTGGGGGGTCATATGGTTATTTTAACGTGTATGTATCTGGCAGGGATCTTATAGTCAGCCTATGGATTCATTAGGTACACTTAAGACCACGGAAACCTATATACATGATCAAGCATAAAGTCATGAACATACATAACTGCAATTAACCATAAAAGAAACTTATAATTGTGTTGTCATGCTTAATTTTATGAATGGTTTTTTAACTCAATTATTTTTTAGACAAATCATAGCTTTAGGCCAGCAAAATATTTTGAAATGACAGAGGAATTTAGATATTTCAATGCGATTTAGAAACATTGCGCTCACCGATTGCCGTTCCATTATAGAAAACAGGGAAATACATAAATAGTATAAATATAATCGTTTTTGAAATAGCATACTCCCTCGAAACACCTACCGAACGAAATTGTCGATTTCTGCGATGATCCCCTCCATAGCATCGATTGACGTCAATTTCTTCCTCATGGCCTCTGAACATTTTCCCAAAGCCATGGTGCTCACACGGCTTGAAACGTGTACCACTCTGTGCAATTCAATACAAAATGCAGTGCAATGAAATATGAAATAAATCCATAATTATATTGGCAAATTATGATAATTATAGTAAAATAAAAAATGTTAAATGCAACCCAGCGCCATGGCCCTTACTCGGCCTGACATTTGAACAACTTAGTGACTAAAATAAGGAACCTGAGCCTTAAATTGTGGCCGAAATGAATTGTTGAATTTGCGAAAGAAGCAGGTGTAGAAAGAAGATTTAGTCCTTATGCATTACAACATATATTATTGTAATATTCTTTGCAAACAAATGTCTCTTAATAAGATATATTGATCAGTCGAAAAGAACACGAATTCTAAAGAGTTCCACATAAAATCAAGATGATGGTCAAAGTCGGTTCATTTAAAAAATCAGCAGTTATTCCGACGCTCACCTTGCTCCCTGTCGCAGAATCGGGAAGAGCCCGTCGCAGACATTGAGTGTTCCCGTAAAGTTGGTTGCATTCGTGACCTCAGCCTGCTTGGCAAAGGGAGTGTCCTTTGATTGCGCCGCCTGGTGTTAAACAAAACAAGAGAAGATGACTTATATGTTATACATAATACAGTTGTTGATTAAATGCCTGATATTGTGCGTAAACTATTAACTGAACATATTTTGTTTGTTGTCATGCGACAGGGCAGCAGTGTTGCCAACCCTGCGGGAAAACCGCAAAACCCTGCGGTTTTTCGTAGACTTCTGCGGTTTTTTTCGGCGTCCTGCGGGTTGCGGTTTTTCCTGCGGTTTTTGAGAATTTTGATTGCGGTTTTACACGATCGAAAATTCTCCTAATTTACGCAAAAATTGTCAAAATTGTCCAAAAAATATCTTCGAAAACCAGACTATATAGCGAAAATTTGGTGATTTGGTGAACATTTGGTGATTATATCTAAATTTGAAAAAAATACCCCTATTTTTCGGCATTTCTGAGAAAAACAGGGTTTAACTAAGATTTTTTACATCACTAAATATAGGTCTCTTTTTACCAAAAACATCAAAATACACATAAAAATAGCAGTTTTTGAATGTTGCGGTTTTCCTGCGGTTTTTGACGATTTTCTTTGCGGTTTTCTTGCAAAAGACCTGGCAACACTGCAGGGCAGGAAACAAAACTAAAAAGAGTTGATATAAAAATAGATAAGGTAAAATTAGCATATTCAAATGTTATTTCCAATGCTTTGGAAAGCTTTGAAATTGTGATATCTCATGAATGCAGACATTTCGAAAATAGGTCATATCCAACGTCAATTATTTGGAATTTACAACCTATAAAGAGACATTTGAATATTTTACAGTAGGTATACTACTTAACAATATCAAGTTAACCTATAAAGGAGAAACAAGCAACTGTTTACCGTATACGCCATTCCTGCGTTATTCACCAGCACATCCAGGCCGCCATAGGTCTCCTCCAAATACGTCTTGAGTTTCGCCACAGATTCCTTGCTTGTGAGGTCCAGTTGATGGAACTTGGGAGTGACTCCGAACTCCTTTTGCATTTTGGCCACCGCTTCCTGGCCTCGGCCCTCATCGCGAGCTGTGATAGTGGAAAATAAATGTAGAATATAAAAAAAAATGGATGAATATGCAAAAGGAAAGAATGCTTTATCATGTATGTATCAGCTCCTTCGATTTCAATACATTTAAGGATGTGGCTTGTTTTGGCTGTCGTTATTTGATCATGTACTTAACCTTTTCAAGCGTTATGTCGACGTTATTTCTCGACGTCGTTTTGACTGTCATGATAAATTACGTCCAACTTCATCAAAGTGTTAATAAAACGTTGATCGTATGTCTACTACATAAAATTACGCCCTCTTGCTAAGTGGGTGTGATGGCTGCATCCCTATCTTAGTATTTACACTCATGACTGTATTACCTGTTAGAAAGACATCAAAGTCTTTGAGTTCCTTGCAGAGTCCTTTGACGATGGAAAACCCGATTCCCTTGTTGGAACCAGTTACCTTTAGTATAAAATAAAAAAAAAACAACTGATAAGAACATCTGCACATCCTGATCTAATGTAAAACAGAATAGTTTATCAAATTTTATTTGCATCGACAATTAATCGACAATATCAACAATTTAAGTTTCAAATATTCCAGAAAGAAGCCTTTTTATTTTTTCGTGTAATATATAATTCCATGCAAAAATAAATATGGCAAAAAATGCACTCAGGTGGGGATACAAATAAAACATTCAGGAGCGCTAATACATAACAAATATGTGTAAGTGCCGAATGTGAAGATTATCTACATGTAGTTTAGATTGTTATTAAGTATATTCTATCCTTGATAAAATAAAGTGCAAATATCTTACCACAGCAACCTTTCGTGACATTGTCTCTGGTGTTTTTTTTTCTGCAAAAGAAACAACAACTGTGAAAAACAATATATGGGCAGTATAAAGGAAATTTCGATAATTTTCGTTTCCGTTTTAAGGATAGCGGATACAGACATGATCGTAAAGCGTAAATTGCAAATAATTGATTTATATTTATTAAATTTAAACAAAATATAATATGGATCAGGGGTCATGTTGCACATTTTTTCAAAGGTTCAAAAATATTTTATTTGAATTCGCGCAACAATAATTGTGTTGATTCCTTTACATGTATACTCTATGCATTTCGAACAATGAAAATAATGATAAAAACAGTTATACAAATACATGTATGAATATATTTTATCGTATATAAATTTATGTACTCTTAAATGCAAGCAGGATAAAATAATAAGACTAGAATAGAAGGTTTCCTTACCTGTAATGATAGAATCCGTTGATGCAAATGTGAAACCGGTATATCCAAATTGATGTTCTATTGCACTTTAAAAATCCCGAAACAATTTATAATTTCTGTCTAGTCGGTTGTATACAGAATTGTAGATTTTGATTAAAACTGTAATATCAGCAGTACTTAAGAGAGAGAACATGCATTGATCTTTGTAGAATATTGACATAGAACGGATTGTTATATAGGCGCGAGTGACTTGCAATTTTCCTCTGCAACGTTATATATTAAGCCTCGTACTTGACAGCCTTATATAAGAAGGGGAATTATGTAATGTGCAAGAACGATCGATTTAACACTGCAAATATGCACTTTTTATCCCTTTTGGGTTTTTTTTCTTTCTTTTTTTACTTTTCTGTTGTTATTGTTTTTTTTTATTCATTTTTTATTCCTTTTTTGTTGCACCATGCATACTATGGTTGTATGTACCTAAGCGTTTATATAATTGATCCAACAGTCATTCATGGACGTCTACAAATCTTTTATTTACAGCTTATCATCATTGCTTTTTAAAAATAAAATTACATATTACAGTAATGTTAACATGTCCTTAAGCGAAGAATGTACATATATGATGTATTTAAGCCTGAGATACTTGCATATGATTCTGATAAAAGCTGCATAACACACATAAAATTTGTATTTGATTCGAATGGTTTGTCACGTGGTTTTGGGCAGAGCTGTGCATACATGCATGAGCAACACTTTTCCTTTTAATCCAAAGATATTAAAAATCTGAAAGACAAAATTACTTTATGTTTATTATACAAAGGGCAGCGCTGCTAAAAAGCATGTCAATTTAACACAATTATTTGAAATATACATGTAGTTGTTTATTAGAATTCATTATTGTGTCAACAAAATCGCTTACGATACAAGATTTTTAAAACCTTTGAATACCATATTTATTCAACGAGACGTTTCTGAGTAAAAGGTAACTTGCAAGTCATGATTTCAATCATCATGACTGGCAAACTGTTCTAATGCCTTAAGTTAGCTACGCATTTCGATGTTTAACTTGTTCTGACAACGAATTGTTGTACAATAAAGAAAAGAAATATTTTAAAAAATATAATCTATATGCAGTTGTTTTGTTTGAAACAACAAGTTCAGCGTTATATTAGCTTTTCCACATACATGTACTACATGCATGGTTGACCATTCATAAAGTCTATCATATACATATCTAGATAAGTCTATACATATCTAGAAAAATACAATTGTAACATGGCTGCAATATTGCGCTGAAAAAAAGTCTGGATGTGTGCATTTGTTTTCAAATATAAATTGTTGTGAGTTTGTTTTTATCATTATTATTTGAACTTAGGCTTGCAAGAATGGCATGCTAGATAATTGTAAAATGGGTCATGCTAATGAATTTAATCCAAAATAGCGAAGTTGGTATCTTCGCTCCGACAGTAAAATGTGGTTTCCACTAACATACCTATAAGAATAAATTCATAACGAAAGAATAATTGATAAAACGCTTTTGGTTTATTCACGAACAATATTCGCACCAGAATTTTAATGCGTCAACATAATTGTAAAATGGGTCATGATAATGAATTTAATCCAAAAAAGCGAAGTTGGTATCTTCGCTCCGACAGTAAAATGTGGTTTCCACTAACATACCAATAAGAAGAAATTCATAACGAAAGAAAAATTGATAAAACGCTTTTGGTTTATTCACGAACAATATTCGCACCAGAATTTTAATGCGTCAACATAATTGTAAAATTGGTCATGATAATGAATTTAATCCAAAATAGCGAAGTTGGTATCTTCGCTCCGACAGTAAAATGTGGTTTCCACTAACATACCAATAAGAAGAAATTCATA
>LQRL01032852.1:0-33977 GCA_001703475.1 Hydroides elegans
CCGCGATTGGTCCGAATACAACTTCGAAGCCGATATAACCAAACCCTCAAAATAACTTTCACATAACTAACGATATTTCTTTCTTTTTTGATTAGTTCTCGGGTAATGTGATGACAATCCAGATGACCAAGGGATCGCACCTGGACCGCGATTGGTCCAAATACAACTTCGAAGCCGATATAACCAAACCCTCAAAATAACTTTCACATAACTAACGATATTTCTTTCTTTTTTGATTAGTTCTCAGGTAATGTGATGACAATCCAAATGACCAAGGGATCGCACCTGGACCGCGATTGGTCCGAATACAACTTCGAAGCCGATATAACCAAACCCTCAAAATAACTTTCACATAACTAACGATATTTCTTTCTTTTTTATTAGTTCTCAGGTAATGTGATGACAATCCAGATGACCAAGGGATCGCACCTGGACCGCGATTGGTCCGAATACAACTTCGAAGCCGATATAACCAAACCCTCAAAATAACTTTCACATAACTAACGATATTTCTTTCTTTTTTGATTAGTTCTCAGGTAATGTGATGACTATCCAAATGACCAAGGGATCGCACCTGGACCGCGATTGGTCCGAATACAACTTCGAAGCCGCTCGCCGTGGGCGTTAGAATAACACGGACTACTTGCAGCTTCTGAACTTTCCTTTAAAAATATGAAGAAGCGTTTACAATAAAAAAAAAGACTCTAGAAAATATATCAATGGCAAGCATACATTTTGGTATATGTAATTTAGTATAATAAATATTCGATATAGTTTTTTACTCTATAACCTTTCACCCTAGCAATACAACTTCAAATCAAGCCGACTTGTGCGTCAAAGGACACATGCGCTCAAGTTGCAATGAATAAGTTCGAATTATGAAAACAAAATAGTGGAGCGGTTTCATTTTTTATCTAGAAGTGTTTTTTATTAAGAAGTACAAAACTATTCTAAGCGTCAAAAGTATCTAATATTCTTTTTAGATAATATCTGGGTGCTGTATACGATAGTGTGGTAGATTGCAGACGATTTCACATCCAATATACGGTTTTCTAAAGCGATATTAATTCTATTATTCTTTTCCTAGGCAATAATAATGAATCTGTTTAAACAAAATAAGGAATATTCAAGAATACTACCTGAAGAAAATAGGTGGTTGCTCACTGATGGAACCAACGATGCTACTTTTAAGCGTTCGGTTGATGGTAAATCTTTAACATTTCGAAATTGTTGATATTTTTTTTCCAAAATATCCTTGAAATTACATGCTTGATCAAGCAACTCAATTATTTATGAAAAGTTAGATTGTTCTGACAATCAGACTGTTACTATCTAATCGCGATGATTCGCCACTCTGATAAACAATTTCTTCCTATCAGTCTTGGATTTATTACTAATAAAAACAATACATACAAGTGTTGAAAAATGATTGTTATTGATTTAGACACTTTGACAATAAACATAATTGAAAAGCAACCATTGAGACATTCACTATAGAGTAAAAAACGAACTTTCCCAAACGGCGCGGTGGTATGGCGTTTTGGGACATTTAATTTTGACCCCTGTATGTGTTAAGTCTTCATTTAAGGCATGAATGGATTTTCAATTATTCTGATAATTTCAGGAAGTATTCACAATATACCAAACTTAAATGATATTAAATATTATAAGAATTGTCGATTTTCATCTTAATCTATGAATTTGTCAAAAAATACTTTTTACGCTTAGTGTATAATAGAGAGCCATTGTTATATTATAAGTAACGTAATAATGAAAAGTGTTCATGGACTCAATTATAGGTTTAAATGTTATACTAAATATAAACGTCGAACTGAACCACATGAGAATCAACGGTTAGGCCTACAATGTATTTAGTTTGAAAGTCTTCTCACGAGCTATTCATCACAACAATGCACTTAGTGGAATGAGCTGGCTTTTTAAATCTTGGTATATATGCTATCATAGACATGTTATGAATAACTGTTAAAAACTGTCCTTTATCATAAGAGACTTGATCAAACAATTGGCTTAATCAATATAAATTATGATTGTCTAAATTGCGGTTACCTATATACAAAAAGGTATATACGCGACAATTGTTGTACAATTGTTGTAAGAAAATGTAAAACCGGTAAACCTGTCGAAGATACCATGCGGTTTGACTAGACTAGCTGACTTCGGATGCTTGTTATTGTTTTGTTTAATCAGAATGTCTAAATTCTTTCATTTGTTACTGATGTGAATTAAATGATAGTCTGTTATGGTATTCTCACTTTCCAAAATATTTTTTATTGCATTCATTTTTCATGTTATTCTAAAGATGATGAAGAAAGCAAATTTAAGGAATTAGCTTTGAGAAACCAAACTTATATTCATAAGTACAAGACAGCTTTTTTCAAAATATTTTGTAAAGGGATACATCTTCCTATGCCTTAAATATTTATCTGATTAACCTGCAATTTATTTTTTAATTATTTTTGTTTAAGCATTCATATGCTGAATAATTATGTGTTTTCATAAAATTTCATACATTGATGTTTCTGTGTGTCAAACTAATAACTAGCTTTAAACTATATTGATTTAACTATTCATAGAACTTTTGTAGAAGCTGGTGAACATATGTATATATTTTTGCAGTCTGGCCAAAAGGTTCAAATCTAAAACAAATAATCTTATTTCCTGATGTGTTAAGTAATGTTTTTTCTGAATAAATAAATAAAACAAGAGTTTTACTCTTTATATTGCTCCTCAACTTGATTTTGTTATAAATGATTACTCTTACATGGTACAACGCTATTTGGTGTTATGTCTAAGAGATGATGTTAAGTGTAATCCGTTTAGACATGTACAAGTATACCATGCATTTCTTTTCTTTAACATATAAATATATCTTTTTATATTTTATATTATTTATATCAAAGTGATGATGCATTCGAACGCAACTAGAAATATACATATTATAGTGGCGAGGTATTTTGGCGGAATTCGGGCAGTCCACTGATTCAGTGGTTTAATTGTATAACTAATAATTCTGATTCTATGAAGTTCATTCATGGTTAAATTTGACAAGCACTTCATTTATTAATGTTTCATAAACATATAAACTCAAAATCTTCAACAAAGCTTTTAAGATATTTATTCAAAAATAAAACACATAGTGATCAAAGTGAAGATATACAATATAATTTATTTTTATTCAATGTTCAATCGAAAAAAAAAATGTTTTTATTGGATAATTAGAATATATATGTGTATTAGAAATGTTAAACACTCATACAGGAGACTCCAAAAGAGTGTCTAATAGATTTTTGTGGTAGAATTTAGGTTTCTATTCTGCAGATGACTAGTCACAATACTTTGCATATGCCGAAAAATAAAAGGTCGAAATAAATGTCGAATATATATAGAATAAAGGGGTTTATTTCAAGGCAAAATAAATTGGACTTAACATGAATGAGTACCGAACGGGACATTTCTGAAATAGTGTCCCAAATTACTCCATTTGGCCTGAAATTAATTCTAAACTTCTTAAAACCTGATAATTATTTGTACTTATCGAATGGTTTCATTCCGGCAACTTTGCACAAATTTGCCAGCAGAAAACATATTGATATACAGAAGTGTTGATTTTATGCAAAGTTTTAAAAAGTATCTTAAATGTACAAGTGCTCACAGTAATCTTGCTATGCTTAAACTCGATTTTGTTATAATCAACAACGTTATAGGCTATTAGAGACACATTTATAACTTGAATTATATTGGTTTACAATGCCAGGAAAATACGAAATTTTTGAAACACAATATTTTATCTATTCTGTTCTGTGAAAATGCCAGCAAGATAGATATTTGAAAAGAATAGATATTTCACAGAACAAATTGCTGGGTACTCCTGAACATGTACACAATATAATCAGAATTTGAAATGCCTTTTAGATACAATAAAATCACAATACTTTCGTATGTCGAAAACACATAGAATAAAAGGGGTTTATTTACAGGCAAAATAACGTGGACTTTACCTGTACACAGCTTAATCACATTTTGAAATAGACTCCTTTCAGATAAAATTCATAATACTTTCATATGTCGAAACCACACAGAAAAAAGGTGTTTATTTGCTGGCACATGGACTTAACATGTACACAATGTAATCACATTTTGAAATACCTTTTAGATACGTTAAAATCACAATACGTTAATATGTTGAAAACACATAAAAATAAAATGGGTTTATTTGCAGGCAAAACAACGTAGACTTTACATGTACACAATGTAATCATATTATGAAATACCTTTTAGATACAATTAAATGACAAAACTTTTATATGCCAAAAACACATAGAAAAAGGTACACGTACTCAATGTTATCACATTTTGAAACATAATTATACCTCTTTGTAATCCGGGTCAAAAAGTTTCCAGTTAAAACGTTTCCAGCCATTAAGTCTCCAAAAGTGACACCATGTGCTAAAATGTTTCCAGCCAAAAAGTTTCTCATCATAAATCTTCTAAAATATTGGGCAACATGATATTTGGTAATTACTAATCAATTATTCTAAGGTAAAATAACAACGTATTTTTTGAACAATGGCATTTATTTGATAAGTTTTATATATGGAACATTTATGGCCGGAAAATTTATTGCTGGAGACTTTTTGGCACATGCTGTCACGTTTGGAGACTTTATGGCCGGAAAATGTTTGGCCGGAGACCTTTTAGGCGGATACCACTATTTTGATACAATGAAATTAATATTTGAATTAATAACAATATTTATAAATTGATCTAAATTAGTAACAAAGCAAGTTAGCAGTACAGGCATTTACATTGATTTTATGAATCTTCTTCCATTGTTTATTTGAAGTTTTTGCCTCCCGTGGCGCATAATAAAGCGGTTGCCTGCATGCATCAAATATGGAAAAAGGTCGTAATTACATTTTGGGACAACATTTAGATAAGGGCATATTTACAATCAGGACTTTATTCCGCATGTATTCAGCCTACCAGTGTTGTCTTATATGCCTGTATCAGGCTATTTATACCACAAAGTCGCAACTGCGGAAATATTTTCACCGCCCTCATTTTAGGCCCAACCACAAATTTTGGGACCTATAGAGTTGTTGGGCTTATAGTGGGGCCTATAGTGTCCGTCCGTCCGTCTGTCTGTCTGTCATCGCTTTCTTGTACGGGCCCAAATGTCCAAAAACAACATTTTATTTTAATATGAGCTTGTACGGGCTAGAACCTTTGAACTGAATGTCATATATAATTTATTATAGGCTCAAATGAAAGGTCTGGATTTGTAAATGTGCCTTTTGACAGTTTCGGCCAGATTCGGTAACCGGAAGTTGCTGAATTTGGCCAAAATGTCCTATTAAGCAGTGTTCCGAAACATGAGTTGTACATGCTAGATATTGTGAACGGAAAGGCATGAGTTTTGGTTATAGGCTCAAATAAAATTTCTGGATATGTAGATATTTCTGGATAGTAATTGTAATTTTTCAAAACATGCGAAAAACCGCAAAAACAGCAAAATATTTAATACCTCTTCGAATCCGGGGGCATTTTCGTGTTTCACACATACTTTCTTGTTAAAAATAGCAAACCAATAATTTACAGCCTGACTTATACGGAAATATTACATTTTTCGCATGTTTTACTATCCTAAAAATTCTATAAACATAACAAAATTATGTGAAAACAAACTATTTTATTGAATCTAATAATAACGTTAACTTTTTGAAATATACCGTAATATAAATTGCAGTCTTAAATAAAGAATGATTATGAATTTTTTTCTCCATATCATCTTAATATTAATTACAACATTTTTTCCATGGGATACCAGTGCGCTAGTCTACATGTCAGTTGGATGTAACTCCACTATATGCAAAATGAATTTTTAATTTAAAATACATAAGATATGCGTTTGCGCCTTCGGCGCTCACATTTTACATGGTCGAATAGTGCCATTTGCGCGGTCGTCGAATTAAGGTAAAGGTTCACCCCTATTTAAATCATTATATTTAAGTCGTATAAACATTTATGCGTGATATTACTATACAAGTTTTTAAACATAATGGTATTTAAGAAACGAAATTTTATTTTGATGCCTCAATAAGCGGAATAGAAAACTTAAAGGTGTAGACACATATGAGGAAACAACACTTGTTTTTACATTGTTTCCTTTTTGACGAACCACTGCGAGGAATTACGATAAACAACGTTAAAACAACGATAAAATATTGGGATAACAAGAAGTAAACAGGCGTTGGCATAAACGCCATGTTTAAAACTCATAATTGCATTTAATGTTGGAAATTATATAAATGTATAATTGTTCATTATCCATCAAATGCAGCCATGTAATATCGAAATTGCGTAATAGAATATTAAAATTGAACCAAACAATTCTTTTACAGCTGTTTAAAGTTATCTCTGTGGCGCAATAATCATAAAAACTGACGCTTAATAAATGCAATGTATTTTCGCGATTAAACATTTTCAGTGATCATCCGAATGCTTGTTTCATCTTTATTCTTTATTTCCTCATTGTTTCGTCGTTGTTTTCATTTTGCGTAGCGCAAAAAAGTGGTTGTTTTTCTCATATGTGTTACTACCTTAACAAGCCATTCACCCGTTTAATTACAATGCAATAAATGTTTTATTAGTTTTTGTCGACGAGAAGGCATTAACATTTTAGCAATGTTATTGACATTGATGAAAATTTAGTACATTTTTATTGGAAACAAGATACAAACATTCATCAAACTGCTTGCAAAAATTGCCATTGTTTAGCCTAAAATATAGCAACGAAATCGATTTTGATGATTAATGCAGTAATGATAACAATTTTTACAATGAAATTAAATTTAATTGACTAATTAACTAGTTACTTAACATACCACCTTAATTACTTAGTTAGAGCAGTTTTGTCATTTAACAATAATTGTGAAATATCCATCGTTAAGTAAAATTATCATCTATGACATTTTCAACTAGATTTGAAGCGGTCAATTAATTCTAGGTTTAATTCACTAGGCCCAGTAAGAGAATGGTTTATGTGTGTGTCGAGTTGAAAGGTGCCTAACCGTACATGTAGTCTGTAATAAGAATTAAGAAAATTATTACTCGAAACATATTGAATTGTATAAATAACATTTAAGTGATTTCTTTTATGCTAGACGTTGTTTTAAAATGAAAACATGCAGGTCATAGGGCTTTTTAAATGCCGTATTTCCCTCTGACACAAACACTACGTTACAATGAGCAGTTCACAAATTGCGTGATTTTTTTCATGTCGTTACTCCCCCGGGCGCATGCCAAACGACTTCGCAGGTCACACGAATATTTTTTTCCGGTCTTCAGCAGCGTGTTGGGTTTTTTGTTTTAATCAGATAAGCTCAAAACGCGCGATAGAAAATGTGCATCGTTTTTTGTGAAAAAATATTTGCCACTCAGGAAACTACCTTGGACATGCCTCAAGCTTCGCCCTCGTTGCAAATATTTTTTTTATTCTTACAAAAAGATATTGAGTATTATTATAAATGCACTTACTTTCACAATTGTATCCAACCCAGCCCGAATAGCAATGGCACTCAAAGTAGGTACGGTGGTTAATGCAATCACCTGCTTCACAAGGATTACTGCTGCATGGGTCCTGTTCGACTGTTACAAAACAAAAAATATATTTATATTGTGTTTTATATATCAAAACATACAAATCCCTCAAATAGTTTCGATTATCATATCTGAAAACCGTTAAACTTTCTGTTTGTTCTGTGCTGGTGTTTTGTGGTCTATGTCTAATTTCAACCCATATTAGGATGGTACGACACAATTGTATTTTAACACTATCCTAATATGTTTGGTTGTTTTGAATTCGATAAAACATGTTATATCACGAAAATGAATCTAATTTGACTTAGGCTGTGTTACCATGGCGGAAAAGCCAGGGTGTTTTTTCGCTGTTTTCTTAATATGACTTATATGAAGAAATTAAGCAGCGATTGGTCTTGTATTTAAAATAAAACATACAACAAAGCATGAATAAAATACACCTTCTTGTCTGGAAAATACTATAAAATATTTGCCCCTCGAGAAACCGCAAGGGACGTTAGATTTTTCATTCGGACCAGGAAAATATGAAGTAATGTTAAAAGTCAACTTTCACAAAAGTTTCCCATCCAGCCTGGAAAGCAAGAACACTGAAAGTAGCCACCATAGTTCATACAGTCGCCCCCTTCGCAAGGGCCACTCATGCATGGGTCTAGCTGAACTAAAAAAGAATACTTTTATATTTCAAAAATGAATATATATATATAAATCATTCATACAATTCAAATTTGTATACCTTTGCCCAAAAATCAAATTCGTTTTTGTACGTTCTGTGTTGTTTGTTTGTAGTTTGTTTGCATACCCAATTCCAATTCATATTTTGATGGTACCATACCATTAAAGCTATATATATTGTGTTTGCCATTTTAGTTTACGAACAATATACAGGTATTGTAATCATCCGGTAAAATAAACATTACACCCCTGATTTGATTTGATATTTCTTAAATATCGAGGAACGGAATGAATGACTATCAAAAACATACATACAAAATATATATCCAAAGTGACGTATATGAGGCTAGAATTGTGTTTTGACAAATTGTTAAGAAAATATTGCATTTATTGCATTCTTATTTATTAATGAATATCTATCATACTTTTACACAATCTAGATGGATCATTCAACTATCATGACAAATTAAGCTAAATGGCATATATGGATCATTCAACTATCATGACAAATTAAGCTAAATGGCATATGAAGCAACACGTTGATTACGTCTATTGATGGATATGACGATCATTATCAATAGGCAGCGTTCGCTAGCCTATATATAGTGTCAAAAACATTTGTGTTTCAACATATTTTACGTTTATGTGTTGGATGTATCGATGGCAGATTTGGATGCGATTGGATTGGTTAGGGTCTAATATGAAGGGCTCCCCACGACATATTTTTAAAAAGTTGTAAGATCATCGTAAAACAACGGTAAAATGCCGAGCAACAAATAATTAAGATAATAGTTTTTAAACATTAACAGGAGTTCACTTTTTCCAAGCCATCTAGGCTGTTCCTCATTTTCGAGCAAGCTTCGAACAGAAAAGGAACACCTGAAAATTGAAATGTTTAATAAAACTTAATTATTTTTATGCAAATAGCAGTTTATTAGACAATAATAAGCAAGTTTTATTAATTCCGAAATAATTATATCCTTTATTCAATACATAAATATAGAGATTGCCAACAAAAGTGTTCCTAAAACTTCAAAATCTCCAAGCTAGAAAGAATTTACTCCAAATTTTGAAGCCAGCTGGAATTTTGTGAGGAACACCTTTTTGGGGAACAGCTCGTGAGGTGCTCTTCTTATCTGCCATATGAAACACGGAATCTTATATTTTTGTCATAAATAAGCGCGTCTAACTCAACCATTTATAACAAATTAGTTACATGGGTAGACTTTGGAATTTGTGGTACCGACGTCAACATAATTAAATGAAAATCATGTTATTAAGTGTTTTTGACAGCATAGATTTATTGCCTTCTAAAATGTGATTCAATCAATCAGCCCGATGACGTTATAAGTTGCACTTGTAAATGATGTTGTAAATTTTGCCCTTGGTATTATAAGCTAGCAGTTTTATCGACTCACCTCTTTAAATAACCTCATGAAATGTAAAGAAAAGGAAAAAATTGAAGGTTTGCTAAAAGTGTTAAATCTGCACAAAAAGCAACGCAACCACTTCATGATTATAAGAAATGAACAAATATCGATGACGAAATGATTGAAGTTCTGCAAGAAAAAATACATTCGCAAAAGCGACAGTTTTTTAGCGTTACCTAACCAGCTATTTGCACTAAAACCTTAGGGGTTTGCTACTTAAAATAACTATCGCATGGTACGAAAATATGCAAGCGTTGCAACGGATTGGTTTAAAGTGAGTCATTGCAACTACATGAGTAGATTTTAAGAGCCTGATTGTCAGCGCGAGCGTGGAATACGAACCTACAGGATATTTGAAAACGCGACTCTTGAATCAACGTGAACGGCATTGGAATGAACATGCACAAGCAAAATTATGCCTCAATTTTCTTTGAAATCACATACAGTATCATTCTAATTCATCCGACAAGAATCTTATAGAAGGTGTTTTTGAAAACGCTCTATTGATAAGTTAAGACCTAGTACAATATTTACAGGATCTCCGCCGGCATATTACCCATAGTAACTTCATGTATGATTGCAAGACTTATTAAGCCAAAGCCGTGACGTAAAAATATGATTCAATGAGATTTGAGTACATCATATTTGATTCTGTATTGCAAAAACTGTTATGTCATGGGTAAAGTGGAAAAGTGGTAAGTTCCAACGCTTGATTAATGTGCGAGTTGATTAAGTTCGAGTTTACCTTTGCGTTACTAATTTTACAATTGATATTTTCTAGATCATATAAATTATTTAACGCTTAACTAAGATGTATCTAGTGTGACGAAGAATGTTTTAACTGAAACGAAAATACTGTCAAAATGCTAGTGGTCTAGGATCACTAAAACCATTTAGTTTTTATCTAATTGGATATTCATTATTTTGAATTAAGTATTCAAAATCCTTACTAGGTGGACTCAGTGCTCGTAGGACACAAGTATCTGCATTTTTCTTTTTGTATATTATATGATATTGTATATTATATAATATTGCTTAATGATTAAATATTTATTGCTCTAGACAATTAAACAAAAATAATAAGACCAATTATTTTATGTGTGTAATCATATATTTGTAACCTATTTGCATGTAAAAAAATAAATATTGTTCATATATTCATATTTGTGTAAAGCAATCAGAGAATATTTTTTCGGAGTATCTTAACTTCCAATCAGCTATATGTCATTGTATAAATATTAATGATATAGTTTATATTTGATCATCAGTTTTGATCCATGATAATTTTTTACACTTTTCCAAAATGTTATTGAGGGACTCGACACTGTAAGTAGACTATTGATTATAAGTAACAGTGACTTACGCCGATGTCGCTACTAATAAGCAACAATGCATCAATGGAATTATATCACTCATTTCAGTAGCCCTGCCCCTTTAATGCGTTTAATTGTTTGCGTAACAAATATGGTGGTTTTCAGCGGGGCAAACTCAATGCATTAACTGCAAAAGATAATGTCATTGATATCGTTATCATTTTTGTAACGTACTATATGAAATTCCTATATCTAAATGATAAGCCCCCTATACCCTTAAGATGTGTTTTCAAAACACGTGTATATATTCTATAGAGTCATTACCTCTCAAACATATAGCAAAAGGCTGTACACAACGGAAGGCGGCATTATCCCTTAAAAGTTAAGCGATTTTTATACCTGCATTTTACTTAAACGAAAAGATTGCAGATAATAAGGTACTTACCATCGCATGTTGTTCCTGTGAAGCCAGCTTCGCAAAGACATCTGAAGGCATTGATCTCATCGATGCATGCCCCGTTGGCACATGGTGAGCTTGTGCATTCGTCAATTTCCTCTATCAAAGAAATAAAAATACATTTTACACGGGCAAACTAAACTGTTATAAAGTTAAATTTGAAAAGCACAGATGTGTCGCGTCAATTTGGTCTCGAACGTGCAACGAGCTTGGGCAATCGGAGATGTTCTTTTGTTTAAGTAAAATAAAACCGCATGAAACCTTGATCAAGTCCCGTTTTGAGACGCAAAAGCCCGTTTAGAATAAAGCTTTAAAAGTTGAAATAAAATGTTAGAGAGTCAGAAATAGTTCATATGATCATTATTTGATTAGAGATCAATAAGATTTAAATCAAGATAAAGTATCTTTATCAGGCACTCACCATCGCACAATGATCCTGTGTAGCCCGGGTCACATTGACAGTTGAATGCATTGATCTCGTCGACACATGCCCCATTCCATCATGGTGAGCTTGCGCATTCGTCAATTTCCTCTATTTAAGAAATAATTATATTTCTGACTTGCAAAAACTACACCCCAATCTACACAAAACCTCATCACGAACTCACGGTTACCTAAAATGAGCTCATATGAGGTGATCATGATTTCATGATGAGGTTTTGTGTAGACTGGGTCACGCATGGTGAGCTTGTGCATTCATAAATTGTTTCTTTAAAATAACAAACGTATATCTTTCCTCGAAAAAAATGTTTTGAAGAAGTAAACATTTATGTTTCTTACTAGCAAACTACTATCGCATGGTTGACTTGCGGATGCATAAATGCGTACTATAAACTAAGCTTAATAAATTACTAACTGATAAAATGCGATGAAGTAACTTATCAAAATGCCATAACGCGTTTGAAATATAGCCTCAAAATCAGTGAAATTCCAGAGCGTCAGAACTAATTCGTATGATAATTGTTAATTTGATAAGATATCAATAATGTTTAGGTTGTGATGAAACATCTTAATTAGGTACTTACCCTCGCACAACGATCCTCTGAAACCCACTTGGCACAGGCAGATGAATGCATTAATCCCGTCGATGCATGCCCCACTGACGCATGGTGAACTTGCGCATTCATCAATATCTTCTATTACAGAAATGAAATATATGTCTCACTTGCAAAAACTACTAACACATGGTAAGCTTGTGCATTCATAAATCGTTTCTTTAAAATGACGAACGTATATATTTCTTCGAAAAACATTCTTTTGAAGAAACAAACATAAATATTTTGCCTACTACAAAAACCACCATTGCATGGTTGACTTGCGGATGCATTGATTTGAACTATTAACTAAGCTTAATTTATTACTCACCGAAAAAAATGCGATGAATTAATTTTTCAAAATGCCAAAGCGCGTTTAGAATATAGCTTCAAATTTAGTAAATTTGAAAAACGTCAGAACTATTTCGTATGATAAACGTTTATTTGATAAGATATCCATAATATTTAGACCGTGATTAATCATCTTAAACATCTCACCCTGGCACAACGATCCTGTGAAGCCAAGTCGGCACATACAGATGAATGCATTGAACATGTCGATGCATGACCCATGGACGCAAGGTGAGCTTGCGCATTCGTCAATTTCCGCTTATAAAGAAATAGAATATATGTAGCATTTTTAAAATTACTATCGCTTTATATTTCTCACTGTGAAACACCTATCGAGTTGTGAACTTGCACATTTAATAGATTTCTCTTTTCAAAAAGCAAATCTTAAATTATTATTGGCAAAACAACTAACGCACGGTAGGCTTGTGGATGCATTAATTTCCACTATCAAATACACTAAATCGATAACTTTACGACAAAACTGCAATTAAGTTACTTTAGAAAAACCAAAAGCGGGTGCAGTACAACTTTAGAGTTTCAGAAATAGTTCTTGTGATATTTTTGCTTTATTAGAGATCAATTAATGTTAAGTCATGATCAACCATCTTAATAATGTACTAACTCTCGCACATTGATCCTGTAAAGCCTACTTGGCACTGACAGCTGTACGCATTGATCTCGTCGATGCATGAGCCTTGGACGCATGGTGAGCTTGCGCATTCGTCAATTTCCTCTATTAAAGAAAAAAGATATATTTCTCACTTTAATGAAATATACATATTTTCTAATCTAGCACAAAACTATTATCAAGTAACATTTCAAAAAATAAAATCAAGTTTAGAAAAAATATGACGCAATCATATTTTGTGATCGGATTATTCAATGGTGTTTTCTATTCAAGAACAATCAAATGAAAGTTATATAGGTTTATCGCCTATTTATAACAGTATAATGATTTTATAAAACGCAATACCATAAACATGCGCCTTACTATTCTGATAAACAATTTAATACTTACAGAACCAATTTTAAAGGAAATCAAATACATGTGAATACAGAAAAAAAACTATCATTCTTACGAAATATCCAAAAATATTACAATATTACAATATTAAAAACATTAACTATCATTCTTACAAAATATCCAAAAATATTACAATATAACAATATCCAAAAATATTACAAAAAAATACAATACCATCACAGAGATCACCGCCAAATCCGTCTTGGCACGTGCAATTGAAGCCGTTTTCAATCAGATTGCATGTTCCTCTGACGCATGGATTTTTGGTGCATGGGTGATGTTGCTCTGCATTTAAAATTCGTTAAAGAGGATTTTTAAGTGATAACCCATTACTGGCTTGTTTTCACTGTATTTCAAGCAGGAATAATAAACTAACATAATCGCATAAATATCATCGAGCATACTTTGATGTAAGCTTGATGGTTACTATATTTTCCAAGATAAATTCAAGATGAACTACAAATTTATTTTGTTTAGGTATGTTTAATATGATTATCAAGACGTCATGATGATTAATAGCATATATGGTGGCTTGATAGTTATGACTACATTTTCTAAGATAAAACTGGGATAAGTTACACAGTTATTTTGTTCCTGGACTGTTTAGCCATGATAAAGCTTAAAAAATCTACCACCATAGCTGCCAATATTAACATCATGTTCAATACATGTTAAATATTACATAGCTCTTACAAACTAAGACATTTTTAATATGAACCAAATCAAGTTAAAATAAAAACATAAAACACCATTTAGACGAATACCGATACCCGAACCTATTCGAACAGTTTTGTAAACATTATATTATATTTATTTTCATTTTTAGCAATGAATTCACATTACTACATGGTTTGAGTATATTTCAGGTCATAATTACCCAGTGATTATTATTTTTGATAACGCACCGATGCGTAGTAATCTTTATATATTTTATATGAAGAAATATTCACATGGCTACATCAATAAGTAAGGTGAAACTAGCGCTGCCGGGTATTGAACCTCGGCCGCCTAGTGCAACTCTCACGGCGCTCTCAAAACTTGAGCTAACCGGCCTGGTGTGTATGGGGCTCTTCTGTATCCTATGACTTTATGTACGAGTACGTTATGACAACTGTCGAGGTTGTAGGACATACACACGCCAACTCAATGTGCTTCGTACCCTCAACGTAGAATTGCGACTGTGATGTCACAATCTACTGAATTGGTTAGTTTTTGATAGTTTAACGTAGAATTGATAAAGCCAGCGTTATAAAACGTGTAAGAATGTGCCTAGCCTGGAATTGAAAAAAAGGAACTAAACATATAGTTTATCCGGAAATTAATATAATAAAATAAACACAATTATCATGGTCATTCCGGCTTGGTCAATATATTTCATTATTCTGCCTCCCAGTAACAATTTTGATGAGGACCCTTCCAAAATATTTATATCTTCGGGATATTTGTTCCAAATGCTTAACACCATGGCTAGATCCAATCAATATCTATATGAACAACAATGGTTATACAGATTAACACATTTTATACATAATTTATGTATATTTTTGACAATAAATTGATGTATATCTCTGGCGAAATGCAATTGAAGGGCTTAGAGTATAAACATGTTTAGTGTGAAAGACATGCTTTTGAGGTATTAACTAACATCTAAATTAGTATTTAGGTTATAAAAAATGCATTTACGGAACATTTCTATGTATAAATATTCTCAAAATACTTATTTGGTTAGTGAGATTTATGGTGTTACGTGTACAAACTACTCAAGTACTCATAGCCAGTATTTGAGTCAAGACAAGTTTTTGGTAATTTACTTTAAGTGATAGAAATAGCATGCAATTTAATTTTTTTGCACAACAAATAAAATCATGGCTATGCTTTAGTATTATCGTGGCAATGATTTTCATTTTTCATCTAACATATTTTCTATTGAAAACAGTAAGTAAACCAAAAACTGGTCGCGGTGCCTCAATTAATGGCTGTGATGTCTATGTCTATCGCGATAAACATGTAAAATTCATATATTCTCTTTATAACGAAACAGAGAAAAATGAAAATATACTATATTGCATAAATATGTCTTTCCCAATACACATATTGACTATTTTGTTACAGAAATCTCAAACTTTCCATGCCGTTTTTATCCTAACGCACTAAACATATTTTTTTTTAAGCCCTTCATTAGTTTTGTCGTGAAATAGAAAGGACATGCATTATGAAACAAATAGTGTATAATACTAAGATGTTCTATATTTATGTATACAGATTAAATATTTGGGTGAAAACATTAGAATTCAAAATTAATATTTAGCCATACTTTGAGCGTTTTTCAAATTTCTTTTTGTCACCTAAAATTCAAAAATAAATTGTTTCTTGTGAAATTTGACAACATGGGAGATTTGACTTATATATGAATATATTTTCATCTACAACAAAGACGACAAAATGTATACTTTGACCAATCTAATAAAGTGAATCGCATTCTAAAGCAATAATTAGTATTTCGCCACCCCACCCCTTCAGCTGCACATGGATTTCATATATTGCCTTTAATAATTTAATGTGTTCCACACCTTCTAATAGACTAGGAGGGTTCATTCATCGTTAACCTTTTACGATGCTCTATATCAATAGAATCTAGCCACGTCCCATATATGGTAACCCCTTTTTCAGTTAACCTTTATAACGCTCTGTAGTAATACAGACTAGCTATGCCCCATATATGGTAACCCCTTATATAGAAGCTCTACAAGTTATACAAAGTACAATCTGGTCAGTTATACACGTGTTCTTAGGAGTCTATATGACCTCGTGTCAAAATAGATATTGTTCAAGTATAAATAAGCTAATAAAACTAACAGAAAATATGCCGAAGAAAAAAAGAGTCATCATGATATTTCCTATTTATTTGGTTGATCACGTCAAAGATACGTCTTGTTTTATGATCGACATTAGAGGCAGTCACAAGTTGTCAGTTTATCTAGTCAGACATATTCATTTGATGAGCGTACGCATGGCTTCATAGCAAGGTTTATTTGAATTTAAGACATCTTTTATTGTAGTCATTAACTATGAGATACTCTAGTCATAAGTTATTTGTTAAGTAAGTAAAAGTTACATTGTATTTGCTCAGTTACTTTGTTTCGAACCCATAATTGTTCCAATATATAGGCTACCTGGGGCGGGTGGCAAATACTAATTATTGCTTTAGAATGCAATTATGTTTATTAGATTGGTCAAAGCATACATTTTATCGTCTCTGTTGCAGATAAAAATATATTCATATATAAGTCAAATGGACTATCTCCATGTTGTCAAATTTCACAAGAAACAATTTATTTTTGAATTTTTGGACACAAAAAAAAATGGAAAAACGCTCAAAGTATGGCTAAATATTAATTTTGAATTCTACTAAATGGTTGTCTCACAATGTATTATTTAACAATTGCATTAGTGCCCAGGTCGTGAATCTTTGTATTACAAACAACTCAATTTTTAATGATTATGTATATTTTAAGCCATATAGAGCAGTCATTTATGGTTTTGTTAATATTTTCTTTGTCCTTTATACGTAGAACGCATTTTATAGGGAATGATTTCGCAACAAAGTAAACCTTTTTGAGTTTATGTTCTGACAAATAGTTTGCCTATGCCTTCTTTACTGGAAACTTCAAAACCGTACATAAATGCTCGGTATATATTAAAATATACGGGATGTTGAGAAAAAAACATCAATGTAACAAATCTCTTTAAGGATTCCGTACATGAGAGGATTTTTAATGAAAATGAGAATTGGGTATTGGCCAGAAGGCAAAGAGTTCATCAGAAGTGCCGTAGTGTAAAGTTTCTAAGTTTAAGGAATCTTAAATATAAATAAATAAATCTACCAAACACTATAACATGTTTTTATAACATTTACATAGTTTAAAAAAATCTATTAAACTGATCGCAGTCTCAAGTTTATGCATGTTCGCAATACAATGATTCACGACCTAGGGTCAAATGCAATTTTAAATGATGCGTTGTGAGACAACTGTTTTGTAATATTTCCAACCAAATATATATTTATAAAGATAAATAATTATGTTTGAATATGGCTTAAACACAACAGTTCCAAAGGAATTGGACAATCCTATGATATTTACCAGATATAAGCAAAAATATTTGCAACGGAAGAATACATACATACATGGGAATTAAACATATCTATAGTGCCTTTGTTTTAAATAATCATTCAATGTGATATAAAAAATGTTTGCTTTTATAGAAATGAAAAATAGTTAAATTTATTTAAGAAATCGCTGGGTTTTTGCCCTAGCTGCAAATATCGCGGGGTGTTTGCCCACACACCTTCGTTGACACGGGCCCACTCTTTTTTATCCCCCGGTAGCACTTTACACCTTTATGACCATTGATATTTTGCGGCGATATTTTCGAACTAAAACAACTAATGCTGTTAAGAAAAGGTTGTAATAATTACCAGACCTTTAAATAGTATTCTGGTCATTGTTTGTAGCTTAGGTCTATTGACATTTGTGAGTTATTTCACGACTCCGGCTAAATACATGCAAATTCAAATTGATCTCTACACCTAACCACTTAGCCATTAGGGATGTTCCATAGGTTTCGTTGGACAATTTTCAAAATGAAATATACCTATTTCTAAAGATAATATAGCGAATTTGCAATTGTAAGAAGCTGCTAAGCAGTCAATTGCATATAAAAGTGCAGATTTGAACCTTCTAATATCGACATGTTTAAAAAAAATGCGCTAAAACCAATACATTAATAGCAATATAACTTCGGGTCTAAAAAGCTGTGAATGCTGCAGATAAATTGAATAAGTTAAATAATAAGGTTTAAAGTCGTTCGCAAGTCATAACCTTTACTATAACATAATATTTTACAAAACGATGTTACAGCTGTCAGCTGCCATATAGTGACGATGGCAATCGTTTGCAAATGAGGGGCTTCGTGCAACTATGTGTTAGGTAGACTCACCATGATTCACTAAAATGTATTGCAAATTGTCACATGATTATAAATCAATGTTATATACTTAAATAATGATACGAAATCAATGAATCAAATAATTACTATTTCATCCGTTTGCCACTTGCCAATTCTTATATAAATGACCAGTCTAAAACTACTTAACCCGTCATGTTCAGACTTAACACAACGATGCACGAAGCCCTTTAATTCAAGACAATCCCAATCGTTATCTACCCCGATACCCCCTTGCATGCCGCAGAAGCTTAAAAAGGAGAGATAATTAAACAAATGACGGGACTCCTCTCACTTAATACAGAGCATATTTGATGAAGATGAAAAAGCGGCAAATAATACTTTAATGGCCATAGAGGAAGGTGTCATTTGATGAAAAAAAAACACTTGTGATGGTAAATCCCAAACGTATTAATCATTTCATTGAGTTTTGATATACATTTATTTTTATTTATAAAAAAATATACCTTTCAATGTTACGTAACTTTGTTGTTTTCCATAGAAATACAAAATTAGTATTTCAAAGTACATTCCCAATATTCATAAAATAATAATATACAAAATGTCATTCTAAAAGATTTTATAACATGCTTCCTTTCTTTCTCTTTGCCCTATTAATGAAGCAGAATAATTCCCCCATGAATTAAAAATGACTAATTTAACACTAATTACCACGTTTTGACACCACTATCGATTAAATGGATTAAATCGCTGAAAGCCCGGACACATTTAAAGGGTTTCGCAACGTTTCCATGCTTTGAAAGACTTCCTTAGGATAGGGTAACATTGGAAGCTTTTTTTGAGATTTTTTCAAACAAACTATGCATTCTAATGTATTCGTTTTGAGAAATCTATATAATAAAAAGAACATAAACGTTTATTTTGTTTAAACGTAAGTCGCATTTTGATTTCCCAAAATCAAATATATTGCAATACAGAGTTTGTGTGGGATAAAATCCCCCGAAATCATTGAATGTGACCAGACCATTTAAGCAATGGAATCCAAAAACGCATTGTTTGTTAAAGCGAGATGCAGATTATGGAAAACACAGTTTCTGATGAAATAGTAAAGCTGCCAGACTCTTATGTGAATATGGTATGCATACAGTGACGAATTTCTTCTTATCCAATTCTAGCTTGGTATGTTCTATATATTTGTGCTACATCCTCTTTTTTTTCTTATGCATATTCATCATAACTTAAAAACAAAGGCGTTTAAAATAACTATGATAATGTTTGTTCATGTTTTCATCCCAAAGACCAATGGTAAAATGGCACAACTCCTATCTGTAAATATATTTAAACACTGTTTTCTTTAATCAAGCAGCTGTTCATTTATATCCAAAACAATCGACTTATGTTATGCAACAACGGACTGTTGCTAATAAGGAGCCTTTAATTTCTTCTTTTTAAAGCTGATAATAAGTCAGTAATTATTTTTTTACTTGGGCTGATTTCAAATTATTCCGGCTCGACTTGCAGGTATTAATTCTCTTACAATCCAGCGTAAAAATTATAACCTATACATATTAATTTTTCGGATGACATGAGTCATTATATGAAATATGGCAAGAGAAATCGGGAAAATAGAATAGAGCATAGAGCATAGAATAGAGTTCAGAAGTAAAACAACGCTCCAGCCCGGCATCCTAAAGATTTTTCACGTTTTTAACAATTTCCCAGTAACACGCTCTATGCCACGAATTGAATAGATACACAACAAATAATAGAGTTAATTACTCTTTTGCATGTTAGATGAAGTTGATAAGAGTTGGACTTAAATATTTCAACGTATGCCTGATAGAATGAATGGAGTTTCAAAACAGGTTTTGTATCAATCTTTTTTATAGCATCAACGTAATCTTGACATACTAGATCTAGAGAGCCTCCAGTTATATTTTTTTCCTTAACATTTTCTAATAACATTAACAGTTTTAATGCTTTATATGCATTTTTTATAGAGTAAATGTCCGGTCATTTAAAGTAAATATATCTTTATTTTATTTGAACAGTTGAACAAACAAACACTTGGTATGTTTTAGTTATGATAATTATAGATGATCTCATAAACCAATCAATCTGGAATCGTCTGGCAATTGAAGGGCTCCGTGCAACATTGTGTTAAGTCTGAAATTGACGTTTTGAGAAAAGAGGCATCAAAGGTTTATAAACTGGTAATTTACATAAGGATTGGCAAGTGGCCCAAGTATGAAACAAGTACTGATTGATTGATTTCGTAGCAATTTTTCATTAAATAACATGGATCTATAATCATGTGACACTTTACGATCCTTTTTGGTGAAACATGTAATGTCGACTTAACACATTGCTGCACGGAGCCCTTCAATTATCTCCTATTGTCCCGAAGGGCTAAGAAACATTTATTCCGATCATCATTCAATGTGTATCCAAAAGATATCGGGAAAAAGCGTGTCTTTGACGATTAACTGTGAAAATGGTCTTAATCACATTACATAATAAAAGCGGTATGATATAAATTAGGTCACAGGCTCTTAGCTTTATTAATTGCACTTTTAATTCCATTTGCTCCAAAGCCTAGCCGTAATACGTGAATGAACTCGAAAGGGTTCGAAAGGGATAATTTAACCTGGCTACTTGATGGGGCTCTCGAAAAAAGTCATTGTTTATATTATCTTCAAGCGTGCACGGAATAGAAGATAAATATGGCCAGATATATCATACATCCATGAAAATGAAATTTAGAGGTTTCCGTTAACTGGTTCGTTCGTTTTAAAGCAAAGTCGTCAATATCAAATAAAGAATAGTAAAAACTTATCAAATGAACTCATATCATGTGCTGTTTAATTTTGTACACAATTGATAAAAATCGATCTAACACTGCTTTAGATACATGGATTTGAACAACCGGACACTTTTTTTGTCGAGGATATATTTGCATATTGAAACATCAAAACGATTTTTTTCTAAGAAAGCAAATACAAGTGTGACAAGTAGAATTTAAAGTGTATAAAAGGGTTCGCGCAAATATTTTTGTTTGCCTTATAATTATAATGAATGTTAAATGTTATTGCATCACACTCACCCATGTAAAGCCATCCATGTGCATTCTCCAAAGATTCATAGTTGTTGAGTTCAGCATGGAGTAGCTCACAAACATGTTGGTCATTTTCAGTCGAATTGATTGGTCCGAAGTTCGATGCCGTGCAATTTAATGTGATTTGGCATGCAACCGAACATTTTGTAGCTGCATGCGCATTTATTGTTTTTAAAGGTACCTGCCCGGTGTAACGTCGCCCATGCTTTATGGAAAAGGATTTATTACCTGCTACAACTATTGCATGTGAAATGCATAAAATACCCAAAATATAGAAATAACTGTTCATTTTCTTTTTTTTTAATTGAGTCAAATAATTTTACTTTATATCTTTATCAAAATTATGATTTCAATATGAAATTTACAGTACAGTTATATACATTTCAATTATCCAAATCAAATCATTTCCTTTTTTGAAACAAAGTTTTTAACTATTTCCGATCATTCATTATTTCCATTTAATCTCAAACCAGTGTTTTCAAAACGTTTTGATCATATTATGATATGTTGAGCAATTCTGCTTGCTTTAAACAGTCGTATGTCAATCATTATTTTCCCTGTTGTCAACACTATGATTGTAGCAACGATGGTTGCCATGCGCATATTCAAATTGATTAGACGGAAACAGCGCATAATCTCCTCTTTTAAAAACCATATAGTGTCAAATTCACTCCAGTGTCCAATATCAAGAAATTATATGGTTATGCTGCTTTCATCGTCCATTTGAAAATATTTTTTCTAAATTATTATGTTTATTCATGATGATAAATATTCTTATTATCTACCTAAGGTATGTATGTTTATACATATACGAATAGCATTTCAAAGTAAAGCTAAGTTAATACAATTAATAACACACACTGTTAAAAGTTTTCACTGGATGCCTTTCTGATTAAGTATTGCGACGTACGTACAAACATCATTACCGTAATCTATCCCTATGATTAGTATGTAGACCTCTATTGGTACCATGACATCCAGTTAAACTGACAAAGACAGAAACAATATGTTTTTTACTCCGTTTCTAATTGCACGAGCAATCTGTATTGTTTTATTTAAACTAATTTAAAGCTGTAAATCTAAACCGAAGTACCAAAATGCACCTAGACACGATGGGAAAGATAAATACGAAGCTTTTAGCAATGTATCACACATCAAATATGATGATGTTTTAAAAAAATCAAAAAAAAAATTATAAGCATTGATGAAATGGGTGTTTGAATAGTCAGCGTTTCATAATTGCAAAACATTATCTTTTCCTTTTGATCTATTCTATAATAAACTATAATCATAGATTATGACTACAGAAATAACCTGAAAATATAAGTATATAAAAATTTAGACAAATTACGGTATAAAAAGGATTTCTTAGATCTCCAGCAATAACGTACATGTATATTTAAAATTTGAACGTCAGCTATTTAATTAGCAAGAAAACCTTTGTGACAAATGAAATAAAAACGTTGAAAGATATGGCGCATATGACGCATATTGTGACGCATATTTTCATATTGAAACAATTTCTGTGAAAATTATTTATTTACATAAATAACATAAATAACGCTAACACAAAAAATCAGCATTGTCAATATAAAAGGCATACTATTATTAAACTGAACCAGAAAGGTGTCAGTACATGCTCTCTGATTAAATTAAATCCTAAAGAACTTTATATGAGTAAGATAACGGAAACAAAGCCAACAACTAAGCTAATGATTTTATATGAACTGCTCAAATTCAATTATTTAACAATGTTACGCTTTTAAGGCCGAGTAAAATCTTTGCTGGCAAAACAAATGGATACCTCCTATCAAATCCATATATAAAAACAGATCATTGCATGAAATCTTTACTATTTGCATGCAGAAGATAATATAATCCTACTGTCAATGAATTGATGGAGTGTTAGACAAACGATTACAGTTGTCATCTCAAAATTACAATCGCGTACATATGATAATGTTTGTAAATAAGTTCAGCCACCGGTATCCTATTCGGTGATTTATTGCTGCTTTTCCATAATACAATTCTTAATCACAAGTGAAAATACTGCATAGAACATGATTTAATAGTATATAGCAAAATGGAAAAACACAGGTATCTAATTAAATGCAAAATGCCCCCGGGCCTATCACACCCATACCCGCACCCCTGCCAAATATTCTCTCCACCCTAGCCATTCAATATCCATAAACGATATCTACAAGTCGTCATCAAAACATTGAGCAAAATAAATAACCTTGCTGCTCCACATCTCGTGCTCCTAATTATCGTCCAACACGTGGTACCCTGTGACGTCACACTTATATCTCTGACGTCACTGCTTTGTGGGCTCGGTGCGTCCTGCACGGTGACAGTTTCGACCATTGCGACCTGGAGAATGGAGAAAGTGTAACGTATACAAGACATAGTTATATTAACATCTACCTTTGCAGTGTTCGGTTTATTCTGTTTATATGATTTTAGAAAATATACTTTTGAATGAAGGGTTAATGTGCATAAGGCAACACAGAGAATGTTTTTTTTTTCGGAGTTTTGTGAAAATCGACTCAAAACAAAACATCATCTAATTTTGTTTCATATGGTGATTTTACAAAAAAAAAGTATTTCTTGTGATTGACCTGATTGATTTCAATACTCGACTTGTCATATATAAAAGGAGTGCAAATAAGTGTTTTATTTAATAAGTGCATTTATGAACGGAACTCTTCCGATATTACCTTTAAGATAGATAGCTCAGGATCGGTGATAATGGGTTCGAGTCGTGAATTGACCGCGTTGCATAATGTCTTTGCTGCTGACATGCAGTTCTGTCATTAGAAATAACAAGAAAAATAAAATTATGAATTTCATCAAAAAAAATCTGCGCCACTCGACTAATCCATTATTTTTTCTTATTATTTTTTTTTATTTTTTTTTTGTTGCATTTATAAAGCGCTTTATCTGAAACAGCTCTAGGCACTTTATAGCCATGATATAATAATAAAAACATAACTATTAAATCCATTGCCTCAAGATGTGTTACCAATGTAACATGAAAAAAGTATTTGTTATTATCTATGACGTGTCATGCATCTTATGCCTCTTTGCATGTTTTATACAGTAGATTACAAATCGTTAACCTTGATTCAAAATACTTAATGAAATATACAAGCTATCTAACCATACCTCCCATCCATCTTTTGTGTTATATGTTGATATATCAATCTTAAATACATAGTTTGTCGATTCCTCTACAGTTCTGTGCATTTCCAGACTGCAAAACTAAAACAGATTACCAGGTTATGCATATGGTAATTTTCTAGCACCTTATCATATGGGATATATTATATTTTTAATATTTTAATATTAATAAAGTTATGATAATTAAAGCCTTGATCGCCACATCGATTGCTATTGGAAATAAATTCTGACATCAATTACAAACAAATATTAATTCTACTGAATATTTGTTTAGAACAGTTGGAATGAAATACTAAGAATTTTATATGACACAGCCCGATAAAAATAAGCTAGGTAGAGGCATCTTGATTTATGATATAACAACGTTTCGCATAAAATTTTTTTCTAGTTTCGTCACGTCTCAAAGGTAATACACTGACGCAAAGTAAAAACGCAATTGTAAATTCAAAATTATTTATTTCAAAAAGTATAAGGTGTACCTTTCTAAAATTGTGACACAATATTTCTTCATATATTGGTTATTGTATCCGAAAATACTAAACGCATCGACAATATCTAAGTTATCCTAATTATCGATCGTTTCATGTGATGACCTCCGCGAGCCGCAATCAGGGCCCGTACACGTCGCGGCATCGGTGTAATCAGTCTATTTATCCTCTATTGAGGTATCAGATGCCTTTCCTCGATGAGCGCCTGTCTCAGTTCGGCATGAGACTGTGGGGGTGGGGTTCGGGCGCGAACTATTCGATCGAGCGTATCCCACAGATGTTCGATCGGATTTATAGCGGATAGATATGGAGGCCAGTCTAGGGTTTGCACGTTGTTATTCCGAAGAATATCCATACATATTCCAGCTACGTAAGGTCGCGCATTATTCCGCATAAAAATGGCCTGACGGTCGTGTGTAAAGTATGGTACGATATGGCCTTCTACGATGGTATCTGCGTAGCGCACAGCAGTTAAGTTTCCTTGAATGACAAGGAGGGGTGATCTCCAACCAAATCTGATGGCACCCCATACCAACACGCTTCCTCTTCCGAACCTATCCACTTCATGAACGCACGGTCTAGTGAATCTTTCGCCTCGTCGCCGAAACACTGCTGCGGCCGTCATGCCAAAAAACTGAAACCTCGACTCGTCTGAGAACACAACCCTTCTCCACATATGTAATGGCCATCGATTTCTCCTGAATGATTGGCTGCCCAAACCCTTCGCATACGCTGCTGACGGTTGTTAAGAACAGGTCCAACGTAGATCCTATGAGGGCGAATCCCGTGTTCCCGCAGTCAATTTAATATTGTCTGCCGACTGATGCGGTCATTATGTCTACCTGGGGTGACATGTGTCGTGGCTGTTACGGTGAGTAAAACCGATTCGGCACATGCGCCGTTCGTATCGCGCAATCTTGCGCGGCCTTAGTTACTCGTGGCTGACCAGATCGCGGGCGATCCTGTACAGAGCCAGTCTGTATATGCCGCTACTGCAGTCTGCTAACGGTTGACAAAGGCACTCTAAATGTTCTGGCGACGTCACTTGGTAAACAACCATTCTCCAACCATACCGATGGCTTGCCATCTTTCATGTTCCGAAGCCGTGGCATTTCGATTTGTGAATATTTCGACTTCGTTCTTTTTGCAAAGCTCCCGATTTTCCTTATACAAGCCTTCCACGTTGTTTTCAAACATATTGAAACAATAGACCTACCCGCCATTTGTCTATATGTGCGATATATCTATTGGTCAGTTTACTCAAAGACTGTTAAATTTATTGGTTTGGGACTACCTATAGAGTTGTAGGTAATAGAGTTAAACATGTGGTATAAAATACACGTTTGTAGCAATAATAGTAAAAATATTACAATACAAAAATACACTTTCGTTATACTTTGCGTCAGCATATATAACTATGTTATTATGCTATAGTTTTTCTTTATAAATCCAATACTTTATAAAACTATTTAACATAGTACATCCATGTTGCGCTTCGTTGAGCAGCGTGGCCAGTTTATTGCGCATGCGCGCTGGGCTGATTGAGATGGAAGCTGGTTCCTCTTCCAAAAGGAAGCTATCCGCTTTGCCAACGTGCACATACAACCCTGAGCAAGTGATACATAAGTTGAAAGTTTACTCTATGTAAGAAATAAAATAAAAACATGTATTTTTTCTGGCCTTGCAAATTGTTAATTTGTTAATTTATTGCATTATTTTTTCATCATGTATTAGCTAGTATATCGTTATCGTCATGCCGTAACGAACTGCTATGGTTTGATTTAAGTTTTTTTTTTCTAAACAACTACCCATAAACAAGAACGACTATTCATAAAAAGCTGATATCATATCAAATACATAGGAAACGGTTGAAACATTGATGGTATATATCCCTATTTTTTTACTCTGTTCTCGTTCGACGTGGCTCTTTGGTCGCGCGCACACGAGATTACCAAAGATGAAGCGACACTGGCCGCGGTCGTTGTGACGAATGATCTCACCATAACCTAAGATTACAGGGTATAATAAAGTGTGGAGAAAAATAATCTATATACGCTCTAGCAAACAAATGGGACTGAGATACGCTATTTAAGCTACGAATAATTTTGACATGGTTAGATCCCAGGCCAGCTAACAGCATATAAAACAATGGATTGCGTTGTTATTTGCCAAAACCCCCTTATTCACCTCTTTATTTCTTCATTTAATATAGATACCTTAGCCATAATTTAGTCCTACCGTTATTTTCTTTGCTTATTTTGATAAAAAACTAATGTAGATTTAAATCAGATTTTGAATTGTGCGCAAGAACATCAATTTGATACTTAAATTGAAAACATGTTTATACCCCGGGGTCAGTCGGATGAAGTTACACTTGAGAAGAGCTCAGTTGGGATACTTTAAACGTTCTATAAAGCGATGACTTGAATGATTCGAGAAGTCATTAATTAGAGAGTTCGGGCAAATTTGGGAAATCCGCTAGAATGACGTCAACATGACGTAAACAACCAGTAACAAGCCTTTTGATTAGGTATATTTGGGAATTCCAGGCTATTAACACAAATATCTTTATATTGGCACAAACTCTCTATTGTATCTGTCACTATAACCCGTTCAAAAAACCTTTTCTTTACGGTGCATTTTTGTTTGGTTAGACTTTGTATTTTTTACACAACTGTTTGATGTAACAAGTCAATTGTTATCTAATTTTCGTTTTTTTAATATATTGTTTCCCAATATTTCTTATATTTCTGTTTCATCATTAATGTGCAATTTGAGAACAATCCTGAGGGTAGGTTTATATTTTCCATAGATTTTATTCGAGCATTGTGCATCTAGTGAATTGTGCGAGAACTATGTCATGTTATTCAATAACGTGCTACTGTGCGTGTACTTACAGGGTAATCAAGTAGGCCAGTAGATTTGAGGTCAAAAATGGCCTAACCTAGACAAAATTCAAACAGAAATCATTTTATTTCTGTCGCTAAATACAAACATTCTAGTTTTAAAAGAAAAAAACATTCAATCTAACGGGCGGAAGTTATTTTTTGCACTTTATTAACACCACCTAAAATATTCCTCGTAGAGTCCTGAATCAGGTCGCTTCTTATATAACGTATGATATCATATTTAAAAAGTTCTGAACTTATAGATTTTATTACAAATAAATATCATTTGACGAAAATGCAATTTTTTTTTACAAATACTTTAGAAAAAAAAAATAAATGAATTTATAATTATTGTTTTGGAAAGTTGTAAGTTTTTTTTTTTGAACAATTTTTAGTGGTCTTCAAAAAGATAAGCAACCCTCTTCTCTTATTTAATTTGTTTCTGATAAAAATTAAGTAAATTATTGTCATCCTATTTTGTATTCCTTCCCCATATAAGTAATTTCATCGATACATTTGTTTGTTCAAAAGACGGAATCCATGTCAAAATGCGGTAGCAGTCATGTCGGTTCTTTAAAAATGTATGATATTCCATTATTAATGCTTTGAACCGACATATTGTTTTGGAATCAAACAAAACAAGATCATTCAACAATGTAGAATATATTGTTTGGATGCTGTATGATATGTTATTTTCTTTAATAACGTATTTATGTCTCAATCTTTTTAAAACGCACACTTATTTGTCTAAAAACTCCAAGCTTTTTTTTACAATTTTTGAATGCACATAGCAATAATAATAAGCAAAATGCAGCTTATTTTGATCCATAGTGCCTAAACATTGTTATGTACTGTGTTACATGGTTATGCCTAGATCATCAAACAGCATAAACAAAACATATCAGGCGGGGTGCTCTCAAATTTCAATTCCAACCATAACATTGATATGCATGTAATATACATTAGAATCGTGATATATTTAAACGGAATACATAGATGTTATTAAATTGAATGTAGGTTTATCGTTTAGTTATCACAATATCTAATGATAATACATTTGTCTATTAATCGCCTTAAAACTAAAGCTTCTTACGTAGTGTAAAGGACATCGATTGGAGCATAATTTCCCAAGTAACATTTGTGGAGTTGCATAAATGCTCTCTCCTTGGCCAATCAAATTTGGTCTTTCATTTTATCTTTTTATCCAGTTTACATCAGTTTTAAGTCGTTTTGAACCAGTTAAAGTAGCTTCTTGTTTCGCTTCAGTTGACCACAAGATTTTGAAGAGATAGGACGTGTTTAAAGTTTTGAAGCATGTTAAAAAGTTGAGAGCCTTGGAGAGTGAAATGTTATGGATATTTAAAGGCGAAAAAAGGTATTTATATATTTTTTAAAAATGTGTTGGGAGTATAGATTATTCTTAGATATTTTCTGATGCGTTTTGTGGAGCTGTTGTATTTTTGGGAAATCGCGTTTATTAGGTATCGTTCATACATCTCGTTCGCTCGTTAATTTATTGTTTTTCATTTGATTTTGAGTAATAGTTAAAGGGTCGAATAACTGCATTTTTCGCTTTTATTAATTTTTTGAATGCATCCGTATATTGCGTATTTTTTGGAAGTTTAGTAAGCAATTTCTCTCGTTTATTTTTGCAGTTATTCACGATGTTTTTGATGTTGACCACGTTCGATGATTCGATGTTTTGAGAGATTTTGATGTCGCATAGATGAGTACGGATTTTGAGAGATTTTTCGCACTGTTACCCGTCATATACGTCAATAAACATCCGTAGATTACTCATCGCCGTTTAATTCGCTTTTGCCCCTAACGACCACCTACGGCGGCCGTTATAGTGAATAACTTTCGCAGTTTATAATCCTCGCAATCGCAATCCTCGCCATCGCAATCCTCGCTATCGCAACCCTCAGCATCGCAGCCCTTGTCACCATATCGTCACCGTCATGCTATTCGCTATACCAGCACCATCTACACATCTACAGTGGCTGCAGAAATGACTTGGCACCTCTCCAACACTGCTGCCGCTTACTACAGTCTACAGAGTGCAGATTCCCACGCTTTATGCCACAACCCATTTTGGGCCCGTATTCACCGCACTGCACATACCAGCCTTTCAAGCCATCTCGCCATGCAAATATGCAGTTCTGTACCAGTCATTCGATGAATACGGATACACCAATGCCAGACAGCGTCTAGACAGCACACCCTCATCACATCCTCGTGTCTTCTCAGTCCCTTTGGGCCCAGATTCATCGCACATTGGAGATCATCATTCAGAGGCCTTCTACAATGCAACACCGCGATTTCTCCAACGCTGTTCGATGAATGCAGACCCACCACACGCGCCTCAAACCAGGCAGTCTAGGTGTACCCTGCGCGCGTGTGCCTCCCTGGAGAACCAGTTTGAACTGTTTTTTGGTACCAACCTACATGGGGAAACTCCGACACCGATGACCCAGAAAGCAGCCAATCAGAAGCCTCGTTACAATTATTGCAAACCGGTTTTGTCTTGTGTAAGGCAAAATGTTACGATACTTTGGCATAAACTACATTCGCACGGTAACACATTTATGCAATAACACTACATGCATCATGCGGAAACACATATGAACCAGGTCATCTGCAACCGAACTTCAGGTCAGAAATCATATGTAATAACAATCGTATGTGACATGAAGCTTATGAAACTTACTTTTGCAACTTTATTGACTTGTTGAATTTGACTTCGAACTTTATTTGGTTTCAATCTTGACTTTAAATAGTATTCATATTTTGACTTTATGGTGTGTTGCAAATTAACTTTAACATTGTCATATATTTATGTGTATTATAAACTAAGTTTAAAGTATTAATGCTATCTCTGTATAGTTTGTTGCAAATGCTTATAGCTTTTGGTTTGAAGTTTTTTTTACGTGGTTTCAATATTGGTTATAGCGTGTTGCAAAGTTTTTGAATCGTTTTTAGAACATTTTATTGAGTACGTATGTGGGTTTACCATTGGCAATCTTTATGTTTTGGTTTATGGTTTATGTATTTATATGGTGTGTACGATATAATTTAAAGCAAGTGGATAGTACTTTTTTAAGGTTGTGGTAGCACATGTCACGGTTTATCATGGAATCTAAAAACGAGGATTCGAGTGAAACGATGAGTATGGCAAGTGAGAGTAGCCAAGAAACAGTTGTTGATGCGTCAATTGAGGGTGCGACAGGTGGGGAGGATCGCGCTGCCCCCAGCAACCCCACCCGCTCTGAACGCAGTCTGGTCGAAGGTCGTTCCGCTTGAAGTCGCGTTCCAACTGACCGTGGCTTGGAACATCAGCGAGATATAAAGCGAAAAATCTCCAAAATGCCATTCGAAGATGGCGTCAGAGCGGTGACGCAATCGGTGACGCTGTGGCTGGCTGCAACAGTATAGAGATGTTGTGCGCTCATGGAGATTCCTTCCTTAAGGACTGGGAGCAGGTAGCCAGAGAAGCGGATATTTTGCAAGAGATCGCCTCCCTCGATGCTTCTATGGAAGAACTCTAAGCTGAAACAAGACAGCTACGCAGGGACATCAACCATAGGATCAAGGAACTCAATGATGATGCGAGATCGGAAACATCCAAAGGCTCGAAGTCCCCAGGATCTTCCAAGCGAACCACATCGTCCAATGCGATTAAGATGGAAGCTGCAGCTAAGGCAGCAGAGTTGCAAGTCAAGATGAAATATCACGTAGCGGAGCAAGAGCTGCACCGCAGCTACCGGAAGATTCACTCTACAAAAGGAACTGGATATAGCCCAGGCACGCCTGCAAGCTATAACCGAAGAGGATATATTTGCAAGTCTACCCGACACTACGGCGGACGTCCGAAAACGTGTAGAAGATTATATTGAAGGATTGCCAACCGCCCAAGGACTGCAGACTGCGGATCAATCGTATCCCTACACGAGTATCGGAAACATGAGCATCAACACAGCCTACTGCGGCCTACTGCGGCCTGCTGCCGCCTACTGCCCCTGCGGTTCTACGGGAGGACCTACCCCTCCAGTCACCACAGCAGTACCACCTCAAGTTACAAACACTGTGCAACCTGCTCATCACGCAACTCTACACGGCCATGTATTCCCTGCTTCTGCAATACCGCATCCAGTGCTATCAACGTACGTGAACTCGACTCGTCACAATGCTGGTCATGTTTGGAATCCTCACGCTCAGCATTTTGTTCCAGCGGCTTGGGCCCAACCTCCTCCAGGATTCTACGGCATACCACAACAGTTTGTTCCAGCAACTGTGACACAACCACCTCCTGGATTTTACGACACTCGGCAACCGGCGATCCTCTTGATTACGATTACGCTTCGTGGAGAAGTGCGTTCGAGACCCTGGTCGAGAGTAAACACATTACCTCCAGCTGATCGCATTCACTACCTGAAGAGATACCTCGGCGGAAGAGCACGTGAATGTGTCAAAGGCTTTTTTCTGTTTACGTCCGAGTCTTCCTTCGATGAAGCAAAGAATCTCCTGGACAAACGATTCGGAAACAAGGATGTGATAGCCAAGGCCTTTCGAGAGAAGCTACATAGTTACCCTAACATTGCCGCAGGTGACTTTAAGGGTCTACAACGATTTGGAGATTTCTTAAGCCAGTGTCTTGCCGCGTCTAGGGCTTTCTCGTGCATGTCTTCGCTGGATGATCCGGACCAGAACCTCAACCTTCAAGAGAAACTGCCACATGAGAATATCGAAGAAAGAAGAAAGTATGTGATGGAACACAAACTCTGCTTTGGATGTCTCAAGCCCGGCCAAATGTCAAAGGGTGGCAAGGACAAGGCTATTTGTAAAGTATGCAAGAAACCACATCCTACTCCACTGCATTTTGACAGACCTCAAGACTCCGAAACAAGCCGAACTCGACAGATGACACAGAACTTAAATCTGCAGTGTCTCACAGCATTGGAATTACGAAGGGCAGCTCTACATCCATGATACTACCAGTGTATGTTTCCAAGGATGATGATAACGAAAATGAGCAGCTAGTGTATGCCATCATGGATACGCAATCGGACGCGTGCTTCATTTCCGAGCAGACCTGTGCTTCGTTGAACGCCAATGGTCCTGAGGTAGAATTATCAACTCTATCCACACGGGACGAGTTGATAACATCAGAGAGGATTTCGGGTCTCCAGGTTTGTGGATACTTCTCCAATGATAGAGTTAGTCTGCCGACAACATTCGTCCGACCGGATATACCAATGGAAAAGGACCACATTCCAATGCCAGATACAGCCCGTATGTGGGCCCACTTTGAGTGTATCGCAGACAAATTGGTTCCAGTGCAAGATGTGGACGTCGGTCTGCTTATTGGATATAACTGCAGTCGTTTGCTGATACCGAGAGAAGTTATCGCGCCGAGGGATGATGGTCCGTTCGCTCA
>LQRL01032852.1:33987-53952 GCA_001703475.1 Hydroides elegans
GCGCCCAATATCTCAAGCAGAACATGCTTTCGTACTGCCGCATCGCATGCGAGTGATTTTGGCTTTACTAGTTCCGCTACGATTGTACCACGTTTAGAATCGAAGGAAATATTTACTCCAGCCGACTTGATTCACATAGATAAAGACGCCTTGAACCCCGATCCGGACTTTAAGTATTCATACAACGACAGGATGTTTCTAACGAAGATGAAGTCTGGAATAACGCAGACGGAAGATGGACATTATTCCATGCCACTACCGCTTAAGGATCATGTGCCAAGTCTTCCGAACAACAAAACTCAAGTAGTGTCTCGGTTAGATCTTGTACGTCGAAAGTTCCAGCGCAACACCGAGTTCCTTGACGACTACCCAGCCTTTATGAACGAGATTCTTTCGAAGGAATTCGCAGAAGAGGCCCCAGATACGGCTACAAGGAGCAATGTGTGGTATATTCCGCACCGGGCATCTTCCATCCAAAGAAAAAGAAGATACAAGTTGTTTTTTACTGCAGTGCACGCTACCATCAGCTTGAACGACCTTCTTTTACCCGGTCCGGATTTGACGAACGACCTCCTCGGAGTTCTGCTACGTTTTCGAAAGGAACCAACTGCGATATCCAGAAGATGTTCTATCAGTTCAGAGTACACGAGGCTGATAGGGATTACCTAAGGTTCCTTTGGTGGCCACAGGGAGACATATCGCGTCCATCTACGACATACAGAATGACTGTGCACCTCTTTGGCGCAAGTTCTTCGCCCGCGTGCTCCAACTACGGCCTCAAGCAGGCAGTTTGGGATGGTGAAGCAGAGTTGGAGCGCCTGCTGCACACTTCGCGAGGTCGAACCTTTACGTTGATGACGGTCTAGCCAGTACAGCGACACCAGAAGAAGCCATTGATCTTGGCGCGAAGACTAAAGCGCTTTGTGCTAAAGCCGGAATACGACTTCATTAGTTCGCGATGAACCCAGAAGTGGTTTTGGAGTCCATCCCGGTAAAGACAGAGCAGATGGAATGCAAAGCTTGGATATATTTCGCGGAGATGTTACGATAGAACGCGCTTTAGGTCTAAAATGGAACATCAGAGTCGACTGTTTCCAGTTTTCCGTCACAATGAAGGACAGGCCGTTAACGCGGTGACATCGCTGTTTGATCCTATCGGACTTTTATCACCAGCGGTGCTTGTGGAAAGCAGATCCTGCCAGATATATGCAGACTTCAGTTCGATTGGGACGATGCTTTACCCCGGAGCATTGTTGCACGATGGGAAACATGGCGCAAGGATCTCGCGCATTTAGAGACGCTGAAGATTACAAGATGCTACAAGCCCCCTGACTTCAAAATCATCAAAGAGGTTCAGTTGCATCATTTCAGTGACGCTAGTCAACTCGGTTACGGACAGTGCTCCTAAGTTCGCATGATCGACATTCATGATCGGATCCACTGTTCTCTGGTTATGGCTAACGCGAGAGTAGCCCCGTTGCGACATGTTACAATTCCTCGATTGGAGCTTTCAGCTGCGGTGCTATCGTTGCGCATCGCTTAGTACGTACGGCAACAGTTTTTCTGGACGGATAGCGACGTTGTGCTTGGATATATTTGCGCCGCTTTCACGTGTACGTGGCGAACAGAGTTTCGCAAATTAGAAGTTACACGGAACCTACACAGTGGCGACACGTAGATACGACAACGAATCCCGCCAATATGTAATCGCGTGGTTGCAGTGTAACTAGACTTATCAAGAAGGGATATTGGTTCTCTGGTCCAGCTTTTTTGTATGAGAGTTTCCTCCCGAATACGACAACAGATCACCCAATGGATGAAGAGGACCCTGAAGTGAAGCGGGTACTGAACACAACTACTCAGGAAGGCTTTGCCGCGATCGTGCAGCGAACGGTTCTCGGACTGGCAGAAGGCTAAGAGAGCGATAGCTAACTGCATAAAGTACGTTCGAATTCTTCGCAACCGCCTAAGAAAAGAGGACAACCCCAAGTTGATACACTATCACCGCTGCGATTTGTGTTCAGCAGAAGTCGTGATCGTGAAAGCAGCACAAGCATCAGCATTCGCCAAGCAGATCAAGTCCCTTGCCAAGAACAAAGGCAGCAACTCAGATCAACATAAACAACACACAAAGGGATGTTCAAGCTTGATCCATTTGTTGACGAACAAGGTCTGCTTAGAGTTGGAGGACGTCTCGATCGATCGACGCTTCCAGACTGTGAGAAGCATCCGATTATTCTTCCCAAGTGCGGTCACGTGTCTCAACTTCTAGTTCAGTATCACCACAAGGGTATGTGTCAACAAGGAAGAGGAATCACGATCAATCGTATACGCTCTTGCGGATACTACATCATAGGCTGCAACCGTATTGCACGCTCCGTTATCGCCAAATGTGTTATATGTCGTAGATTTCGCAGTTTACCGCAAACACAGAAAATGGAGTCACTCCCCGAAGACAGAGTAGAAGCAGCTGAGCCATTTTCAAATGGTGCCGTTGATCTCTTCGAACCATTTCTTGTCAAAGAAAGAAGATCAGAGTTAAAGCGATATGGCGTTTTATTCACCTGTTTAAGTAGCCGTGCTGTGCACATGGAGACGATGAACTGACTCAGTACCGTCTCGTTCATAAACGCACTGCGAAGGATGATCGCGATTCGTAGACCTATACGACAGTTACGTTGTGACCAAGGCACTAACTTCGTTGGAGCTAAGTTAGAGTTCGATCGTAAACTCAAACGCATGGACCGTGACACAGTGGCTGACTTTCTACCTAGCAATGGCTGTGACTATATCGACTTCAAATTCAATGTACCCTCGGCCTCTCATATGGGTGGTGTATGAGAGCGCCAAATTCGCAGGGCCCGATCTACAAAAGAAGTGGAGAAGAGTGCAGCACCTACTGAATGTGTTCTGGACAAGGTGGAAGAAAGAATTTCTTCAAAGTCTACAGCCAAGACTGAAGTGGAATACGCCCAAGAGGAATTTCGTTGTAGGGGACATTGTTATTATCAAGGATGACAATATTCCGCAAAATCAGTGGTTGGTGGCACGTGTTGAGGAGCTGATGCCTTCCAAGGACGGTCTCATACGTAAGGTGAAAGTGCGAGTTGGCAACGCTGTGTTGAACATTCAAGGCAAAGAAAGCAAAGCGCCAACAATCCTCGAGCGTCCTATACAGAAGCTAGTCATTTTATTAGAAGGAGACCAGGGTATCCCCGACGAGGAGCCATAGCGCACAACGTGCTAAACCGATCCCGATAGTGACACACGACGCCTGCATTTTCGTTTTCCGTGTGCTTTGTGAACTGTATTTGTCAACCTAGTGTCAGTCATGAGCACTTTTTATGCAGGTATATGTTTTTTTCCGACCATCCGATAACCGATCGTGACATGTGCTATTTGCTACCCTTAGATATTCGTTAAAGTTAGTTACTATATGCTCTCGAGAATATAATGTGTTAGCTATGTTGAAGGGTGATGGATATTGCATTACATATACATTAGTATACAACGTGGACGCAGACACTTAAAATGCTGCTGAATTAAGTTTAAATTTAGTAAGTGGTTGAAGTTTACAGATGGCTTCTTAACACGTAAGGATAGTTGGTAGATTCGGTTATTTATTAAAGTTGTAGAAAAATTATTACGATTTTTGGGGAGACATGTAAAGGACGTCGATTGGAGTTGCATAATTTCAAAAGTATCATTTGTGGAGTTGCATAAATGCTCTCTCCTCGGCCAATCAAATTTGGTCTTTCATTTTATATTTTTATCCAGTTTAAACCAGTTTTAAGTCGTTTTGAACCAGTTTAAGTAGCTTCTGGTTTCGCTTCAGATTTTAAAGAGTTAGGACGTGCTTAAAGTTTTGAAGTATGTTTAAAAGTTGAGAGCCTCGGATACTCAGAGTGAAATGTTATGGATATTTAAAGGCAAAAAAAGGTGTTTATATTTTTTAAAAATGTGTTGGGAGTATAGATTATTCTTAGATATTTTCTGATGCGTTTTGTCGAGCTGTTGTATTTTTCGAAATCGCGTATATTAGGTATCGTTCACACATCTCGTTCGCTCGTTAATTTATTGTTTTTCATTTGATTTTGAGTAATAGTTAAAGGGTCGAATAACTGCATTTTTTTGCGTTTAGTTCATTTTTTGAATGCATCCGTATATTGCGTATTTTTTCGAAGTTTAGTAAGCAATTTCTCTCGTTTATTTTTGCAGTTATACACGATGTTTTTGATGTTGACAACGTTCGATGATTAGATGTTTTGAGAGATTTTGATGTCGCATAGATGAGTACGGATTTTGAGAGAGTTTTCGCACTGTTACCCGTCGTATACGTCAATAGACATCTGTAGATTACTCATCGCCGTTTAATTCGCTTTCGCCCCTAACGATCACCTAGGGCGGCCGTTATACGTAATATCCCTCTCGATAGTCCATGGTGCAGTTTTCAACGCAACGTTTAGAGGACGTCTTATCTTGGGCAAATATGGACGTTTTCCGGGCGTTATGTTACATCCCTGTGTGTGATGAACGTTATTTTTACGTGCGACTCGGACACAACGTCAGTGCAACGTCTTGCCAAATTGGTTGAATTGCTCTCACAAGTTGTTTTTTATCTCGATTATTTTAAATAACTAATTATATACATACATTTTAATGAAAATGATAGATGGACTATTCATATGAACTATCATATGACTTGGTTTATGTGTATAAATAAGGCGCTCCATGAAAATTCGACCTAATGACCTAATGTGACATGTCATTTTCGAGAGTGTTTCAAGGTACTATTTGCGTCATCAACGTCTGAACGCAATTTGGACATTCTCTTGATGTTATTTTAATATTTGAGAAACTTGGTGGAGTATGTCTTCAAACATAAAGACAAATATAGCAAATCCAGAGTTATGGAAGAAAGGGTGACTGTTCACATGTCCAAAGGTCCAAAGGTCCGGATGTTAGAAGGTCCACAATTTCGAAGGTTCGGATGTCCGAGAGTTCAATTATCAGATAGTACACATTGACAATCAATTTATTTTTGAAACTTATAATAGAAATTTTATTCCCAACCTACATCTCGACCTCCCCTTCAACCCAAAGGGAACATAAATATATAAAAACTTTGAGAACTCTTTTCCCTTGGAGTTGGAGTGTATCAGGTTTGGTATTCTTTGTCAATGTGTATCTTCTGATAATTAAACATTCGGACATGTACTCATATACATCCGGACCTTCGAACGTCTGACATGGAATCGGAGGAAATATACCATTTAATCATATGTCTGGGCGATAATGTTCATAGCGATAACGGTTTGAATGTAAAAAGTGGTAGCAAAGAAGATAGTTATATAGTTATAAATATATTGTTCATTTGTTGTAGGATCGACCCCTGAGATATGCAAACATAAACTACTTATCAAACCTTTGACCATCTTGTGTGAATTATTTCATTCGTTAAAATGTGTCGCATCGATCCAATAACGTCGATTTAACTTTGTTTGTCATGCTATTGGCTACATGTTAAGGTTTTCCCGAACATTAAAGGTCTCCATGGCTTAAAATTGCATACTATCGACTCTGTTTACACAGACAAGTATCGAAAATATAACTTCAATGTTTGTATGAATCAAGTATAAGGTACGGAGAAGTTAGAAAATATACCATTTTTTTCTTACAATGCAATTGCCGTTGGCCTGATAAACATTTTGTTCAAATTCAACAACCAAGCTATGTCTTATAGACTGTAATTAACTGTCTGGCGATAATCAACAGGGCCACATGGATATAAACATTTCCTTTAGGGTGACCAGTATCTAGTCAGTTACGAGTCGCGAGGTTTTTCCCTGATTTACCCTGCTGTTTTCCCTGATCTCAGTTTGGTACTTTGCTCATTCAAAAATGGAACTTTATTACACACCAAAGCTATATTTATCTAATATCTTAGTGCCGATGGCAGGAGCTAAAATTTTATAGAAATGTTTGTGGTACGCTCGCCCTTGAGAGAGGCGCGATTTTTTTGAGAATTTATAAATGTAAAAAAAAACAAATTCTATGAAGAAATTGTCTGATATTTTTTCCCGAATTTATTGAAATTCCCGGCTTTATTTTTACAATTAGGTCGATATTCCCTTAATTGAAAAAGGGATTTCGAAATTTCGACTCAGGTCACTTTGGTAAGTGTGTACACTCTTGGTTGTTAACAGAAAAGACATATATTAGTATTGAAAGAGATTTTTATGTGAAAAAGTTTGAATTTGGGTGGTTATCCGTCCGTCTGTCTTTCTGTCCGCTCGTCATACAGAGGGTTTTTGTTTATAGATTGTTGTATAATGAACTCGACCAATCTACCATTTAAAAGATATAAACATACATATATACGTTATGTCCCCTTCAAATCCCTCTTGCTTCCATATCAAAGTTTTTTTAGACGTGATCGCCGTTGATTACTTATATCCAAAGGACGTAGTAATAGAATCCAAGCTATACATTAAATCGACGTCATAAAGTGATCCGCTTCGAGACGATTTTACCCACTCGGCCCATGATCGTCTCAGGACGTCCTATTCACAAAGTTTTTCCTTCCGGACGTCCACGACAAAAATCGAACGTCGCTACGATGTCAAAATTTAGATTTTAAGTTTGCAAAAGTGATTATTTCTCCAAGTAAGCCCTTTTGCAATTAGTAAAAGTGCTGCATTTAAATTATTGATAGTTGAAAACGCCATTATTCAGTTGCCCGAACGTTTCAGGAATCCTTATACGTTTAACCAATAATATTTATAGAACACACGTTTCTCGGAACGCTTAACACAATTTTTTATTTCATAAATATAGTTGGACTCAAAATATTAATAGATGATTCTAACAATTTTATCGGCTTTTCAGCACAATACAAATTATATTTCCGTTCACATTTAAATTTCACAAAATATGTTTTGAAAAACTTATCACAAAATATCGTCATAACCAGAAAAACAAAAGGAGCCTTTGATAATTTGTATTTCATTTGTAATAAAAGTAAAACTACCGGATCTGCACTGAATTATCTAGTTTGAAGAAAACTTTTTGCTATAAAAAATTTTGAAAATTCTTTTTATTATATTTTGAAAATAGTGAATTCTTTTTTTCTAAAGTTTTCTTTGGATAAGTTTGCTTGGTTTCGGTATTCAAATATTGTTCAAAGGTATAAATAATTCATAGACTGATCAATAGTGGGTTACTAAGGATATATTTAAATAAAAGGCTAGTATTGAATAACTTTTTTAATTGAAACAGCCTATCAGAATTGTAAACCTTGTTTTACTCGATTACAATCAATTCATACTATGTGTGTGAATTTCATTATTGTAATTATGAATATTCAATATGATATATCACAAAGCAGAAGTGTAAACTACTCAAATATGTCATAGATTCTCATTATAGGAATAATGAATATTAAATATATCGCAATAAGCATTTTCAGGCAAAATCTCAACTAGTATTGTTAATAATACAAGATTTGCGTAATATGATCAGTTATTTGCTATGCTTTGCTATCGTTCAATAGTTGCTATTTTGTTTTGTTTCTTTATGGGATATGTGATATTTAGCTAAAAGCATTGTATTTATTCATATGCATTAGGTATATGAGCATAGTGATACTTTGGTTTAGATTTACAGTTTCAGATTAGCTGAAATAAAAAAAACAAATAGAAACGGAGTAAATAGCGGAATGTGTCTGTGTTTGCCGCGTTACCAAGATTTCATGGCTCCAACGTATACCAATCCTATGAATATCATGCAATAATGTGCTTTGTACGTCCCAACACTGTATCAAAGATGCACCCAGTGAAAACCATTACAGTGCCTGTTATTGTTAGAAATCAAAATTAAAATTTGAAACATTTTTTTTTCTCCGCTTGTATCAAAATGCATAGGCGTGTTTGATATTAGGGTATTTGTTATCATGAATGATGACTATCATTTAGAAATATATTTTGAACTTAATGATAATACTTTCCATTATTGCATTTTTTAAAGACATGTCACACCAGAGTTAATTTGAAGCTGCATGATTTTATAAGATTTCAGATCGTGAATTGCTTCCTGCTAATTAACATGCATGGCAGCTTTGATATGGAAACAATTGTTGCTATACACCTATTATTATAAACAGTCGAAACAATATTGGGATATGCTTGTTTAAGTCCTGATTCTGTTCAAGCAATGTTACTGTGGTAACACTAAAAAACATACCAGTACGTTTTAAACTTGTCATATTACTGTTTATTATTGGATTGACATTAATTAAGATAATTAACTGAAACACGTTTTTATATGCCGAAAACAATGGAACATATTTATTTGGATAATTGAAAAGTACATGCGTATTGAAATTATATTGGAATATTGACGATATATGATTAAGGACAATAAAATAAGCAAATCTGTTCATTTATTATCTAGCAAAATGGTCAGATTTTTATGTCATTTTTATTTTTATACAATTTTACATTCGACAATTGTAGCAGGCAATCAGTACTATTCCATAACAAATGAGATGCGCCACATTGGACAAGAGCCTCTCAAAACAATCACTGTTCCGTCAATTATGAAATGTCAGGTTTTATGCCATAAAACATTGAATTGCACGGCATCTAATTTCGGTCCAATAAATTCGGCTGAAAATTTTTATCATTTTTTTCATTATCATTATTATTATCATTATCTTAATTATAATTCGGCTGAAAATGATCAACACGTTTGTGAGCTACTCAATGCAGATCTCAACAACTATGAATCTTTGGAGCATGTATACGGATGGCTTTACATGGGTAAGTACGATACAATTATCTTTATTATGCTAACATTCATTTTACTAAATACCTCTATTAAGAACAAATTACAAAGCACCAATTGCTAAATTGTTGCATCGTTTTCACTTTAGTCTCGTTTTTACTAAATAAATAGTGAGACAAATTAATTTTTCTTTCTTTTCGGAATTTATGACGCCATGTTAATCCAAGCACTTATGGTTAATGATTGGTGTCTCTATTCCAAATTTCGAAACCAATTGACCTTCAAGATCTGGCTTGTTAATTTGTTATGCGATCATCAATTATCAAATTATTTGTGTTCATATTTTGATATGAGCTATTGTTGTTTTATTGAAACGACTGAATATCATGTGTCAACATTGTCTCTGTAGTACCATGCCGGTCAGCCACACATAGGATCCAAAAACTGATTTCTGATGACCAAATTCAAATATTAGGTGCATTAATCATATAGCTATAGTACAAGTTATATTTATTTTATCATACAAGTTTTAGAAAAAAGAAGGGACCTACTGCCCACATGAACTTCATTCTCATCCAAAGACACATGTTAAATCGAGCTCAATTGTTTCTCGTTATGATGATTGTCATATAGTTATGAATTCGTCATACGCTGTAAAGAATTAACTCTTCTATGCTTGAATAAGATAAACTTTTGACTTGTGATTGAAGCCTACATACTCAATGTCCACCTGTTCATCGCTCTTATTGGGCCAATAAAAGTTATTACTTTTTGACGTTAAATTTATGGATTGAAATATATTTTGTTTCTTTTAAAGGTATATTTTAAATCTTACATAATACTCGGTTGTATATGGAAGGTAAATGTTACCCTCTGCCAGTCATATCGGAACCAATCCTTTTGGTTTGACCGGATTTGACTGGAGTGTAATATTTCCCTTCAACGTTTCATAACCTTGTGTATTCGCATTATACATCTAGTTATGAATTGTAACATACAAATCAAGGTAACATATGCAACGCAGATATATGTACTATGTGTAATATTGTATGAAATTTGTCTCACATGAGAAAAAAATGATATTCTTAGCATTATTAGCTTAAATAGGTTTTTTAATGATCTTATTTTACATTACACAGTCGAAATTACAAGGCGAAGAAGATTTGTCTGTTTTAGCAATTAAAAACGGAAAATTCTATTCGTCATAATATATTTTATTTCTAAGCACATGAGTGTGCTTTAAAATAGTGTGTGTATATGAATTAGAATAGTGAAAACCACCTGAGCACAAAATGCATACACAATAATAAACCAATTATTTTATTCGAAACAATCGATTGTTGGCTATTTGTTTGACCCCGCCCTCTAACCTATGATGGGATGAAGTTATTGCGTGCAGGGTTGTGTTGAGCGTGCAACATTGTGTTTAGTCTAAAATTTATGTATCGAAAAAAACTTTAGGTAAAGAAGTTTGAAAAAAACCTAACGAAGTACAGTTAATTATAGGCCGATTGTTATCCAAATAGCATAGTATTAAGTAATCTACAATTTTTTCTGCATTTTGTCTTGAAAAAATTAAAAGGCACGGCAATGGGCTTCTTTAACCAGTTGTGATTGCATAACAGCATACTAGCAACGCAGTTCCTTTTTATTGAGCAATATATTCATATGCATTTTTGTTAAATCATGGCGCTTTCGAACTCCGTATAACTCGATGAGTTTTGAAGATATTGAAATATAAATTTTTAGTCTGTTAGGTAAGTTTTTCTTGTTTCTGATCACATAATTTTAATATCATAATTTGATAATAATAAATCTTCTCGTCAAAAAATTCTCCCGCTGTGACCGTGCGAAAAATGTCCATCCATTAATATATTTTTTAACTCGCAAAGCCGCGCGCTATGGTCATCGAAATGCTCAAGGGACATTTTGAGCACATACCCGTGCGTTACATAACCATTTACATTTAGTGATGGCATAATCAGGAAAATCTAGCCTGCCGCTGTGACCAAATAATTGAACGGACAGTGGTGAACGCAAAATAGGTAGCACCCTAACAGTCGTAACATCCACACAAACTCCTTCGTTTACAATTTAGCAATAAAATGTAAATAAGACAATGCAAGTCAATAGAACACGTTTTAACTTAATCACTTTTAGTGTGCGGCAAAATGTTTTAATCGATTCCTATGGTTTAATAGAAATTAACCTACTGTTGCTTGCAAAAAAATGTTATGATATGAATCATGCTAAGTAAAATTATAATTGTGATATATGCTATCGTTTGCAGGAAATCCGAACACGATATAAACTATAGTAAACTTGTGTTAAGTCAATATAACACAATGTTGACTTGCTTAGAAATTATTGCATGAAATGTGTTCCGAGTTATATAAACATTTGCGTTTTACTATTTTGCATTTTATTTTCGATGAAGTTTTTCTAATTTTCATTTTTCTCATTTGTTATTTTTCATTTTGAAATAAAAAATAATAGTCAAATAAATCAATTGTTTTAATGATATTATTTGATATTAAAGTGTTTATATGGTCGATTCCGAACAATGTAAGTATTGAGTCTATTGCTCTACTGACTGAGCTAATTAGGGCAACTGAATGTTGCGAAATAGAATTATGTATTTTAATTTTCGAATGATAAAATCATATAATAAAGAATATTTTGACTTGATTTCAGTAAAAATGAATATATTATTGATCCGAGTTGAAAATGATGACCTAAAGGTCATCATGTCCATCTCAGGTTAATGAAACGTCATGCGGACTGATAACAAGTCAACATCTGCTAAATGTTGCATTCGAAAAGCTTGAACAACGTGAACAACCTAGCACTAATCACAATGTTGCACTGAAGCACAATTTTGTCTGTAGGATGTATAATTTATTAGCGTCACACAGATGCTGCTCGATAATAATAACGCGAGCCTATTCTAAGGAAAAATCAAAACCATGTTAAATCAACTTACACAATGTTGTTGTTAGTTTGTAACGTTTCAAATATTTATATATGCATTTAGATGAGAGCTGTTCCCATCAAATATATTTAATTTATAGTTCCTATTGATGCCCAGCCGGGAAGTAGCGTATTTATAGCTAATTTATATTTATCACTTGAATTATATTGAAAGTTCGCTTATGACATGGGTTATCACATAACAAAGGTTTTTGAATTTCAATGCAGAGGAACATCACGCATGCACTAAAACTCCGTGCGTCAGAGGAACATGCAATCTGATTGCAAACGGTTTCAATTGCACATGCGCAGACGGATTCGGCGGTGCGCTTTGTGATGGTAAGCCTAAATGAAGTAGTTGATTATTGATGAGTACTCATATTGATGTGATCTAAAGATGCATATATGATTTTAACATACCATTTTTAAACTCATTTTTGATTTACCAGCTATTACGTTAGAGATTATGTCAATGATAAATATATACATATATATATGCTTATTTTATAAGGATATAAAATTTATGAATGTGCAAGCTCGCCATGTGGTGTTATTTTATTATCAGACTCTTCTTTACTCGTGTTTTGCTCTTCCAAATGAAACTGGATAGAAGTTTTATTTCAGTGATAAATATATAAATATTTATTTCATAGAGGAAATTGATGAATGTGCGAGCACACCATGTGTCAATGGAGCATGCATCGATCAGATAAACGCATTCAACTGTCAATGCCAAACGGGTTTCACGGGAGAATTATGTGATGGTGAGCGTCTTATTATTGTGTTTCTGAATTAAATAAAATTAATATTTTTTTTCCAAAAATAAGATTATCTATATTTTCTCGAATTTAATATGAAGTATATTTGACGCCCGGAAATGTTAAAGTCTCACCGATTTTTATTCAATAAAATAAGTAAACATAGGAGATTGTCGTCAGTGCAAAATATACGGTCAGTTGTCTGATCATAGTTTCATTATCAAAACAAAAATAATTAGCATTTTAAGTAATTTTAATTTCATCTCATCCATTTAAGTAAGTGAAAGTTGTATTAAAGCCATATAAACCTTGGTGTATAGAATTCAAATTAACTGCACAAAAAAGTGCTAAAACGATATGGGGCCTACCCTCAAACATGAACTTGAATTCGGGATTAACTTTAAAAAAATGTATTCGTTTTTATTATTTTAGTCGAACAAAACGCATGCCTAAGTTACCCTTGCATGGCGGGTGATTGTTTCCCCTTTGGAACCGACTTTTATTGTGAATGCCATTACGGCTTTATCGGAGACTTTTGTGACAGTAAGTGAAGCTATTATATATTATCATCAGTTTGTCAAATAAAACATATGTTGCAAATTCGCATTCAATTGATCGCAAATGTTATAAATGCTTCTCACTAACCATGGAGATTTTATAACTTTATGACGAGACACTAGACAACTAATAAATAAAATATATGAGTGATTTATGTCCTAACCAATTATTACTTCATTTTGATGGATTAGTATACCTTACCAACTATTAAGTCTTCCTGTATATGTTTATAAACTATAAGAGTTATGTTTTTAATTGATTAAGTTGAAAACGACCCATGCCTAAGTTACCCTTGCATTGCGGGTGAATGTATGAACTATTGGAGCCACTTTGTGTGTGAATGCTATGCAGGCTTTAGCGGAGAGTTTTGTGAAGTAAGTGAAGCGGTCTTATATTAGCTTCAGTTTGTAAAATAAATCATATGTTGCAGATAGCCTTGAATTCAAATGATCTCATATGTCATGATAACATATTTACCCATAGATATTTACAAGACACGAGACAAGAGACAAGACACGAGACGCTAGACACTATTTAATTAAAACAATATAATTGATTTTTGTCCAAATCATTCATTAGTTCATTTTGATGAGCAAGCATACTTTATTAACTATAAAGTCTTCCTGAATTTGTTTATTCAATATCAAATGTCTTGTTAAAAACTGGAAAGCTGTTATAAACTTGTTTTGCCAAATAAACAATTGTTTTATTTTTTTAAAATTTGCAGTACACAGTAGGTTTGATTTATTAAATATGCAATAAATAGTCCTTACTAAAGATTAACACTTCACTGAAGTAATGTTTCGTCTATAATGTTTCCCAAAAATCAATTAAATTGTCAGAGACGAATCATGAACACATTTAACAATAATCATCTTAATTCTTCTTGCAGTTTCAAATTGACATCTAAATCTACTAAGGCGAGGCGAGGCAAGGAAAAACGACACACATCTTTTATATTCTTACTTGAACCATGGAACTTTTCTAGCATTCATTGACCGGTTATACTAAAATTGATGACAATATAGCTGATAATTTTAGTAGTGTTCTATCGATTTAACCATTTTTATTATATCATAACTATACTCAAGATATATCAATAGAGTTTGCATGAACAAATATTTTACATATTGTTATAATTTTAATGACAACAAACATAAGTTAATTATTTTTATCATGTATTGCATCATTGGAATTGTCATAATAAAAGTGTGTATTATCATGATTAGCGGAGGTGCATTTTATCGATGACTTCTAGATTGAACATTAATATATCTTTTTTTTTAATATCAAAATGTTGTTTAATAACTTTGACAATAATTGACCAAACAAATGGGATAATATATTATTATAAGGAAACGGAAAAAAAAATAACTTTTTATGGTACTTTATGTTCTGGCAAAGCAGACATCAAAGTAAAGTGTCGTTTCCAAAACATTACTGCTATGTTAGATAGCTTCTTTAACAAATTCTCACGTATAGACCTATGTATGGCTCCATTGTTTGTAGGCCTGTTCTTGTAAAAACTATGCACTATAGACGGTAAAATTTAAAACAAATGTCATATAGGAGATTATTCACAAAATCAACTAAAATACTAGTCCTGCAAACTGTTTTGATATTAAAATATATACTGCTTATCATACATTGTGTTTTCTCAAATGTTCATTCTTTTAATTAAAGATAGATTTATATTTAATTACATTGACTTTATGTCAACCTTGTTTTAGCCGCCAGTAATATTTGAAGTATTCGGCAAATGAAAGTACTGTAAATTAGGAACAAAATGTAATCTATCAAATGAAAACTTTAAAACTCAATAAAAACCTTCTTGAATTAGCCATTCTGTGTTTCTGTTTTTCTTGTGTGTATTTGACATTGCATTATGTATATAATCATTGTCAAATAAAAACTTCGACGTTAGAATAATTGAATTGAAATAACTTTGATTGTATGTCAGCAACTTGGTTGTTAATTATTTCATTTTTATTCCTTAATATTGAAGATCTTTAAAATTATGCGTTGGTTAAATGGAGAAGTACATCGGATTAATCACAACCAGTATATTCTGCCTTGAGATCAAGAACTTTTCAAGGACTAAGTAGAGACGTTTATATGGTTGGATAAGAGATATGCGGTAACTATGCTAGTTGTTACTGTTAAAATGCATATTTATGCGATACGACGTTTGATGGCCGTGACAGAGTGTTAGACTTGAAAAATAAGTGTAGATTCATCTTTTTCTTGTTTGATGTACCATAAAACATTCATACATCATAAGTTGGACATTAACAAAGATCTGGCTAATGGTAAGCCTGAGAAACATAACAATATAGTTACGATAAAAGACATTTAGTTTCATTTCCTGTGAGTTACAAATCACTAAGAGAAATTTCATAAACAATATCACAAAAAATAAGCACTTATTCAAAAAGATTACATTGGTATTTTTCACATATGAGCATATGGATTGTTTATTTCCTCTCTTATATGACGACAAGCTAATTAAATATTGTCATGAAATATGCACTCAGGACCGGACCCAAATTGCTGTTTATTACTTTGGCCGTTTTACGAGGCAATTTTATGTTTCAAAACATTATTTGAAAGTTGAAATTAAGTTGCTGAGGAAAACAATCAATCAGTAAAATAGCATGTCTAGAGTGTGTATAGAAATGCAGGAATGCAAACTAAATTGTTTTGCCAGTTTTCCGTCGGACCACCTAGTCAAATATCTGGTGGTTCGACGGAATATCTGGCACGGATGTTTATTCTCATTCAAAATTGACCCTTTTAGTTTTTTTACGGTCGCCAACGCCTCTCATTTCAACAACCCCACTTTTTATTTACATACGGATTAACTATGTATGCTTTATGCCATTTATGCATAAAAATCGACACAAATCTTGATTTTCAGCCATCTTTACACTGCCTTTTAAAATAGTTGCCCCATGTGAATGTTTCTCAAATTAACATGTTATATTTTCAAATAAGCAGATTCTAATGGTATACGTCATATTCCCTCCATTGCAATAAACGCCCAAACCTACCATGCGAACATGATGCAAATTGTTAAAATTACACCCTAATTGACTAAGATTCATAAGGAATATGCCTGTCAATCAAATGCTAGCTTCCACGCAATTGAAACTTTACCTTTAGAATAATATTCATTCATCCAACATTTGTTCTTATAACATAAAACATGCATTGTGTTTTATTGAACATATCAATTTAAAAAAATGGGCAATATATGATCCACATCTAAGGAGGATTATGCTTTGATGCTTGTTTTATGCATACACATTTGGTGAACGGACAAAATCCCACCGGACAAAATCCCACTAGGACAAAATCCCACCGGACAAAATCCCACCTGGACAAAATCTCACCCAGACAAAATCCCACTCTTTTTCTAAACAACCTAGAATTACAAAAACAATTATCTTTTTTAAAAATGTAAAGTTATAAAAAATATAATAAAAAATGCATTAAGCTAAATTTTGTAAAATATAAAACTCTCCTTTCATAATTGCAATTTAGATTGAAAGCGAATCAGGAAGATATAACGGACTTGGATCTCACTTATCCGATGGCCGAATTGCAAAAATTATCCCTATTGCGTGACATCGCCCACCTTTGATCCATTGATTGAACATTATTTCATCGCATTTACATTTGTGGTTAGTACAATCAAAACATGACAACCAATCTGTATGAATTACCCCTACATTAATTACCCCTTCTTCAAAGTCCACTTTACATGCCGACCGGTTCACATCACTCATCTTTGAACATTTGATCCGATCGCAGTTGATTGGTATACGTTGTACACTCAATTGCAATCATGTATTTTATTTGCGACATGAGAATAAAGTAGCGTACATCTCAGTTTAAAAACAATTATACCAAATATATGCGGAAATACAGTCATTAATATATGTATTTAATGTTTACGTGGAAAGGTGGGATTTTGTCCAAAAACGTGTTAAGAAAAGTGCGTTTTTGTCCTAGTGTGCCAAAAAGGTGGGATTTTGTCAGGGTGGGATTTTGTCCGGGTGGAATTTTGTCCTGGATTCTACACATTTGAGGTCACTAAGGCAAATGTGCTTCATATTAAATAATCTACTTAATTTATAGGACGAAAACATAAGTGTTTATCTATTTCGACTTTACCATTTGATATGGATTGAATTGCAATTAATTAAGCTCACCGATTATTTTGATTTAAGCAATGAGATTTTGAGGACCTATATATTAGTGTAGATATGGCATATCACGACATATATAAAAATACTTTAAAGAAAATATAAATGAAATTATAAATAATAAATACAATCAAAATAGTATCTCTTCGAAAAGTAACAATATTAGAATATATTTTATAATTTCAACGCCTTTAAATATGTATCCAATGCACATTTATGTCAGATAATGATACATCTATGTCATATGTTAATAATTTTAGTCTTGATGATAGTAAAATTTGAAATATGCAATGCATTTGCACGGTGATAAAACCATGCTTAGTGTAAAGTTCACACTACTTTTCATATCAAAATAAAGAAGATTTAAAGCTGAATCCTTGCATATAAAAATCGCATAATAATATTGCATTTCACTTTAATAAAACTAAATTTGAAAATCGCTAAAATCATTATTTTTCAATTCCAGATACAATTTTGATGCAATGTTTAAACTTACTTTTCGTAATTTAATCGAAATGGAGGGGGTTAATGAAATACAACGCTGATTAGAGTACATATTCAAAATTATTTTGCAAAAAGAATTTTTAAAATTCACGTGGGGCAACACATTTAAATAATCGTGTAAAGTTAATCAATTTAAGGTAAAATTCACGATTTTGTAGCATTAGTCTGCAGATTACAAGCTTATGCAAATAAAAAAATGAGGTGGCGCGTTTAGGTCCCCAGCAAGGGATTATCTGGCTAAAAAAACTAAAGGGGTCTGTCGTTAACAGCCGTGCTGGTGATCCGAATAAAAATCGACTCGCGCCTACGGGGCTCGCCTATAAATGGTGCCTTCCGTTTAGGATGTGAACTTAATCTGTTTAATAGCAATCAGCGGTTGCTTAATTGTTTATATCTATATAATTTTACAGCCGTCTGTTAATACAGTTACACCCTTTTAATTCTATAAGCCATCATACCACATATGGAGGGGTGCATAAGATAATTTCACACTCGTCAAACGGCGAGTGAGCCAAATTTTGCCCTTGCCAGCGGAGATGTACACTCGCCTGAGATCAAAATGGAAAATAAAAAACGACTAAAATTCGAGCATTTTGGAATGCTCCACGTTTGCAGGCCTAATTATTCATTAAAATGCAGCTGCGAGCGCCGAAGGGGCGAGCCGAAAAAAAATATGCTCAAATCATAAGCAATAAATAGTTTTTATTTATGAAACTAGTGAGTGTTTTTACCGGTGTACTTGAAATTCAAACTCGCATATCAAAATAGCTGCTCAAATCATGAGCAATAAAAAAATATTTGTGAAAATGGTACATATTTCTAAATGGTGTTTTTTACACTCGCCAGGCTGGAGAATAGATAGAAATTCAAACTCGCATCAAAATATGCCCTCTTCAAGGCGAGTGTTATTTGCATCCATGACTATGGTTGGGTGATGTTACTGTTGTAAAATTAACTATATGGTAAACCACTAAAACAGCCCTCTTGAATTTGTGAAATAAATTTCAATTTTCATATATGTTACGGGAACAACTTCTTAAAAGAACGATTGAAAAGCTACATATAAATGAAATCTGTATGATTAAGAAATGCGGTCAAAACATCTGGTGACCTGTCGGACCACCTCTTTTGAAATCTGGTGGTTCGACAGAAATTCCGATGGCCTCGGACAACCGGACCATCGTTTATTTCCATCCCTACACAGGGCCATCAAATGATAGCAAATAAGAAAACTATTGATTAAAAGAAAATATAAGCTGAAAACCACACAATCTGAGCTGATGGTTGTATTAAAAGAGAAGGTGGCTTCATTAAAATTAATTCAGAATAATTAAATATCTTATTCTGAATTAATTTAAATGAAGCCACCTTCCCTTTCAATACAACTTTCAGATCAAACGATTGTGTGGTTTTCAGCTTACTTCAGGATTTCATTTAGATTTGCATCAGAATGACAATATCGTGACTTGACTTACTTGACTTAGATGCTCAGGTTTCTTCGTCCTCTCGCTCTCTCCAGAAGGGCTGACTGTACGCCAATCACAACGGTCCGATGCTCTGCGCTCTGCGGTCGCAATAGGGAGCCCGGTGTCTTCTCGCATCTGAGTAATCCATTTCTTGGGTGGCCTGCCTCGCGGTCTTGGATTTGAGAAATCTTCTCGGTAGGCTTTGGCTACATAGCTTTCAGGGGGCGTCTTGTGACATGGCCAAACCATCTCAGCCATTTTTGCTTTACCACTTCTTTGATTGTGTTTTTCATCTGAAGGGCTTTGCGGATGTGCTCGTTTCTCAGCCTTTCTCTGCGTGTCACCCCTAGGATGGCTCTTAGGCAGCGCATTTCGAACACCTCGAGTCTGCGCGTTTCGCTCATTCTGAGGGTCTATGTTTCGGATGCGTATGTGGCTATGGGCACTATTAGGGCATTGTATAGGCGTATCTTTAGGGCATTGCATATTGACTTCTTTTTCCAAATGGCCTCTCTCAGTCGGCCAAATTCCGTCGACGCTAGTCCTATGCGCCTTAATACATCTTTAGCGTTATTTGGTACTACGCGTCCCAGGAATACGAATTCTTCAACGTGCTTTACTTCTTCCCCGTCGATGACTATTCGCTGGTCACTCGGGGAGATAATTTTACATTTGGCGCCGTTTATTTTCATACCCCATTTTTGGCATGCATTTTCG
>LQRL01032852.1:56091-71700 GCA_001703475.1 Hydroides elegans
TCTTCTGTGAGGGTATTATTCCAATGGGTTTCCGAAACGCCTAATAGGTCAATTTTGAATTTAGATATTTCATTTAGTAGAATTTCTAGGTTTCCTTCCGTATTTAGCGTTTTCACATTCCATGTAGCTAGTGTGTGTTTGACCGGGAGATTCTTAGCACCCTCTTTGCCCGGGACTGAGGGCCTTTGTGTGTGGTGTGCTGTCATGGAGAGTGATAAGCGTTTATGGTACTTGGGCACTTGCTAAAGGACATCCCAAGAGAGCATGTCCAGCTGAAACAGCACTATCGACGAGCTGCTACGCCGCGCAGTGGCTAGCGCCTGCCCCTGAAGTTGCCGTTGGTTCGGGTAAACTCTTCCGCCGCCTTCAGGTACTCAGAGTACTGCTGATGCTCAGTACTCCGCCCCTCGCCCAGGTTTAGTCTGTCAGCCAAGACAGTGTACCGGGGTATGGCCGGATGGTCAAGCACCTTTCTAGGAGCCACTGGGCGAGAAGTAGATAAGCCAATCCAGGTTAGGCTTATCGTAGGAATAGGTGCTGACCAGTATGATTAGTGAGCTACTATCAAACTACATCTATAAGCAGTGTTAAAAAGCGGTGATCTACATCTACATGCAGCTAGATAGTATGGCGTGCAAACTAATCTAAAGGTACTACAACTACCTACTCCCTATGACAATATCTGTAAAATGGAAATAGTTCAACTTCAACTTCAAATGCTTGATTGTATTTTTTCTTGTGTTGTTTTACTATATGCAACAATAGGCAACCTTTTTCGAAACAGGAGAAAATAAATTCCGTTTTAGGTATCTATGTTTGGAGAAATCTCCTATTGTGGAGACGTTTACACGCCACAATTTAACTCACAAAAAACGCTAGGTTTAATGTGGCATTAAAAGTACAACGCAGAAATATTAGTTATCTCGCCAAAAATCTGTGAACAACTCGGAACGTTTATTTGACTTACCAAAAATATTATTAGTTTTTAAAGAATAACGTGTTATAGGTCTCATTTAATTAAGTGATTCTGCTTGAAATGTCTCGATTTTTCCGAGGTGAAGGGTCCGGCTACCTAAAAATATCATTTGATATAAGTATAAAATAAATAATAAAATTGACAAAAAATAAAATGAAAACTTTAGTATCACCGTCTGACTTCAAAACAAGAGGTGGTAGTCAAGTCGTTGTCTTTACTCCAACCCAAGAAAACCTAAGTCATACACTATGGACGAAATTGAAACATCTTAAAAATATTATAATGCAATTTATCTATCGCAAATTAAATAGAATCTATTTAAAATTTGATATTATCATAAATCTTTGATATTCAAAATTTATTCATAAATATTTCAATTTTAAACATTCATGATAAAAATATCCATAACATGTCTTACTGAAAGGGGCTTTAGAATCGCTACAACAATAAGTCATAGAGTAGTATTTTTTAATAATTCTGATATTTCTTACGTGCAATCGGATAAGAGTTAACAATGCAAACAAACGATTGACTATTTATACACTGACCTGCAATGAAAAGTGCAAGCCTATTGTTTTTCATTTTCTTGAAAATGCATGCATTAAAGAAAATTTGATATATATTTCAACCTTTTTGAAACCTCTTTTGTATATATTACATAACAAGTGCATATGCTTAATGAGGTCTGCTTTAACGAGCGTATTCAAAACACAATCGAAAATCGCAATGTAAGGTACCTTATACTGTGTATGGCCATATTTTTCAGCGATTGATGCTGGGCTTCTTCGGTCTATTATTTTAATAAAAGTCAATGTCCATTTGCGGTATCCGACACCACTCCTTTGTGTTTATATTAACCGTGGCCAGCTTCATCAGGGGTGGATTTTCCCGTTCATAAATCCTTCGCCTGAGCTGGTCCCAGAGATGCTCTATTGGGCTAACATCTAGCGAGAACGCTGGCCATGGCAATATCAAAATATTTTACAGAATGGAGGTGGTCCGATGTGATTCCGGCGGAGTGCGGTCGAGCGCTGTGATGCTAGAAAATTCAAAAATCGGGGAGTTGCTCGAAGAAGGGAACAACGTGCTCCAACAGTACATTCAAAAAAAAAGCGATGAGATCACCCTAGATTACCCTCCAGTTCAATGAGAGGTATTCTGTGGTTAAACGAAATATTGGCCAATACCATAACGCTTTGTCCGCCCTGTTTATCGCGCTCACAAACGCAACAACTCGCGTAGTGTTCGCTCGTTAATCGCCATGTTCACTCGTGGCCGCCAGGTCTGTCAATACAGAATCAGGACTCGTCCTAGAATAAAACAGTATCCCACTGCCAATAGATCCAGTTATCACAATGTCGAGTTTACGCTAGTCTTCTGCGCCGGCGACCCGTAGTTTGAACGTTCCTACGATACGGTCTTCGACACCGTAGATCACGACGGCCTAAACGGCGCGATCAAACGTTCTTCCTGTGATAAACGTGGCATTTTCTTTTTGAAAAAAAAATGATTTTGAAACTTCATTAGGTTTGAATGTGGTATCACCAAAATACTGAATAAAAATGAAAATATAGCGACCGATATGTTAACCCACAATATTCTAAAATATTATATAGTGCTATCGCTAGGCTAGAGGTGCACGTAAGCTTGATAGGTACCAATAAACTGGATTACAAGCGTAGAATTCATAGTGTAGTTTGAGGAATATGATTTGAGTATGAAAATCTGATTTGCAAAACTATAACGAACACAATAAGATGGCACTTTTCGTTGAGTTTCATTTAGCATAATAATACTTGTTTGGTGTTTCAAAGGTTATTTAATTAATATATTATTTTTATAAATATATTGAATATACTCACCAAATGATTTTTAAAAAAAGACCTCACCAAATGATTAAAAAATATCTACCTTATGAGATCAGCGATCAGTTGATTTACCAATATTTTGAAAAATACAATTTTTATAAGAAAATTTAATGAACGCATTTTATTTCAAATATCATAAAGGTATATTCATTACATCTCTTATTCATTAAGTAAATATAAGGAACTTCAATATCAACATCGTAACATCATTAATTGAAGCCTTAACATGAGTATGCTACGATTTGATTTAACACTTTGAAATGTTTATTCTAAAGGAAATCTTCCTTCAAGACATTAGGTCCATAGAATGAGATCTATCAACAACACATGCTCTGTTATGAATAACTGTACTTCTGATGCCGTATCAAACAGGAAACAAAAATATCCCTTAAGATATCAAATATCATCCAATATAAATTAAAATATGTTTAACGAAAATGTCACAGGTCATATTAGTACTGTAGAAGAAACTTTAATTTATTAAATACCTTTTTCACTTTAATTTCAGTTGGTTTTATAGGAAACTTCGAAAAAGAGGTTGTTGCTATTTGGAAAGAGAAAATAATAAAGTCAATAAAGTAGCAAACAAAGCCAAACATTAGTCTAGGGTCATCGAGGTTATTTGCCAACGTATGAAACTTAAAGTAAGAATTCTATCTAATAGATTGCAAAACATAAATGATAAACAAATATTCTATGGACATCTCTACGCGGTCAGAAACAATAATAGCTTAGACAAATAACCAGGGACTATTAAATTTGCTTGAACCCCATATGATTATGCTGTCGGCTGTTCTATGCGTTTGCATTTGAGGAATTTAGTTTGGTATATAGCGGAATCAATACCGCTGCGATAACTATGATTTATACAAAATACAATTCCGCAGACGCAAAAAACTCTGACAGCGCAATTAGGCGTTTCTTTATGCTGTTTGGCCACGTATGTAGAACGATTCTACCCATAATATTTATTGACCAAATAAAATGCATTTTATTTTTTGCTGCATATAAAAAATTGTATAACAACAGAAATCAAGGATGAGCCAAAATTCACCAAAAAACCTGCATTTTCAGTTTGAAATGAAATAAGTGATGACATGGTTATTCATGTGATTTCATAATCCGGTTTATAAGGTTTAGTCTTGGTGTTCTTTCAGATGATATAACAATTTGAAGAGCGTTTCCTAGAAATATTTGTCTGACTTTTACTTTTTGACTTTTACAAACAAACTTAAATGTGTCTACTGAAAGGAATACTATTTCATCGCCTTAGCTTATAAAGGCATTCTTTTCGCACCCAAAGGTGGGTTGGGTTCTTCTGATTAACAATAAGCCATTTCTATAAACCAAGTTCTATTAACTCATTTGTTGTTACTATATTTAGACAAATACTAAACACAGATTCAAATGCGCTTTTCGCATTAAGAAGATTTTTAACCCATTATTTTATTATCTGCAATCTTTTCGTTTACGAAAATATGCAGGTATTACAATCAACCGATAGAATTCAATATGTTCCTGTTCAACAAGTTTCCATATATTACAAATCATTACCCACCATTATATATTAACATAAATATAATCTAGCTATCACACGTGAAGCATAGGCTATTTAGATAACGATTTGATAAATAATATAGAATATATTTATTTTTAGGCACCCACGCCTAAATCAAAATGCCACTTTCTCAGCCTTGCTGAAACCACTGCGCGGAATACCTCGCCCCTCATTGGCTCATTTAAGGTGATCTGTCATTTATTCTCCACACATCATTTACGTCATTTACGTCAATCAAGGCTCGCTTTATAAAAGCAGTATGACACATAATCAAGACTCGTCGTGTCCAGTACCTCACTTTGCGTTGAAAAAAATATTGTTACTTTAAGTTTTTGAAAATTATTATGACATCTATAAATGTTACTCAATTATTTTAAGAAGCTAATTCTAAGGCTGATAACAAAGAAGCAATTTATTTATTTTTTTCCTACACACTGACATTTTTTAAGATCATATTTAATATTGAACAATAAATGGGATCCTATTTTATTAATTATCGAGAAAAACTTATTAGAATTATGAAACATAATATTCAAATATAGGAAAAAGGATTGGAGATACTTGTGCTCGTTTAGGAGCACACCATCATTCTAGTTATTTTTATTGATAATGGTTAGGCAAGACAATCGGCAACTTGCAATCTTAAAGTTATAATCACGTCTCTATGAAAAGTTCTGCCACCGGTATGCTATTCGGTGATTTATTGCTGCTTTTCCACAATACAATACTAAATCACAAGTAAAAAATACTGCATAGAACATGATTAAATAGTATATAGCAAAATGGAAAAACACAGGTATATAGTTAAATGCAAATCGCCATTTATCAACATCTTCCCCGCCCCATTCACTCAGCATCCTCATCCACCCTAGCCATTCAATATCCATAAACGATATCTACAAGTTGTCACCAAAACATTGAGCAAAATAAATGACCCTGCTGCTCCACATCTCGTGTTCCCTATTATCGTCCAACATGTGACACCCTGTGACGTCACACTGCTTTCTCTGACGTCACTGCTTTGTGGGCTCGGGGCGTCTTGTACGGTGACGGTTTCGACCATGGCGACCTAAAGAATGGAGATATTGTAAAATATTCAAGAAATAGTTATTATTTATTATTTTTATTTGCAGTGGTCAGTAATTTATATTTATATGATTTTAGAAAATATACTTTTGAATGAATTAACGATTCTGTGCATAAGGCAACACAGTTTCGTGAAAATCGACTAAAAAAAAAGAATATTAAATTGTGTTTCATTTGGTGATTTCTTACAAAAATTGTTTCTTGTAATGGATTTAGTTGCTCGGCTGGGCATAGAACAAAGGCGTACAAATACGTGCTTTAATAAATTAGTGCATTTATGAAGGGAACTCTTCCGATATTACCTTTAAAATAGATAGCTCAGGATCGGTGATAATAGGTTCGAGTCGTGAATTGACTGCGTTGCATAATTGCTTTGCTGCTGACATACAGTCCTGATATTAGAAAAAACAGGTCAAATAAAATAATGATGTCTTAACAAATAAAATCAGAAACAATCGATGGAACGATTTTTATTATCAAAGATGTTTATAAGGATCTTATGCCTGATTTGAAGGTTAAATGCAGTGAATAATTTACCAATGGTTTAACATTGATTTAAGATATGCAATATAAATAGAGGTTGGGTAAACATACCTCCCATCCATCTTTTGTATTGTGTTTTGATATATCAATTTTGAAAACATAGTTGGTCGATTCTTCGACTGTTCTGTGCATTTCAAGACTGCAAAACTACAATAGATAACCAGGTTATACAGCGTTTAGAATTTTCATATTCTCTAGTTCTTCATTATAGGGCATATATTATGTTTATGTCATCTTTATCTTAATAGATAAATACTTTATAAATCCTTGATCATCACAACGATTGGCATTTTATGTGAAATAATGTCTGACATCAATTATACACAATCTTTTTTTGTATATATGTTTAAAACCTTTGAAGCAAAATGTTTATAAGTTACTGCCCGAAAAGAAATGTAAGCTAGGTAGCAGCATCTTAATTTCTTTTAAAACTATGTATCGCATCAGAAAAAAAACTTCACATCTAAAAGGCATTATATAACATCATTATACTCATATAACCGCTTGTTATAAATCATATACTTCATGCCAGGTCTGAATAGAGAACATACATGTTGGGCTGGGTCCTCGTTGAGCAGTGTGGCCAGTTTATTGCGCATGCGCACTGGGCTGATACTGATCGATGCTGGTTCCTCTTCTAGCAGGAAGCGATCCGCTTTGCTGTAGCCCACGTGTACGTACAGACCTTAATGGATGATACATATGATGAAACATAATTCATCATGATTGTATAATGATTTCACAACTTTAAAGAATGAAGGCATATATATATATTGATATATATTTATTCAATTGTCTTTAGATTGATAAGATACGAGACAGCAAAATCATGCACTGACAAAATTGTAGTTTATAATAAATGAACCCAGTTTATTAACTTGAAATATGTCTATATTTCATCTTTTTACTAATCAGTTAACGAGATTACTTTAAATGTATTTTTTATAATACACTCCTTAAAGTACTCCGATAAAACCATAGCTTTACACTGTTCATAATTATATTGACCAATATCATAATGTTTCTATACTTATACCCTGTTCTCGTTCGACGTGACTCTTGGGTCGCGCACAGACGAGATCGCCGAAGATACAGCGACACTGACCGCGGTCGTTGTGGCGAATGATCTCGCCGTAACCTAAGATTACAGGGAATAATTAAGTGTAGAGAAAAATAATTTCTATAAGCTATAGCAGCCAAATGGGACTGAGATATGCTATTTAAGCCACGAATAATTTTAGAAAAATGAAATATTTGATGTTTTTTCTTTAACCAAAGGTAATCAATATTTCTTTGAATGTTTATGAGCAGTGCATATCAATTATTATCTGAGATCTTTCCGTTTACGAAAATTTCGCAGGTATTAAAATCAGTCGAGTTTTTTTTTCAAAATGCCATGGTCGACACTTTTCTATATGTAATAGGATAAACTTGACAGAATATTATCTGTTAAAGCATCAAAAATAACCGAAAGATGGAACATAGATGGTTTTGATGAGGCATTGTTATATGATTGTCGAGATATTTAACATTTATGAAAAAACTATTTTTCAAAAATCGACATTATTTGGTGCCTCGCTGAAAACCACTGAGCCGCATTCTAGGCTCTCATTGGCCACTCATGTCAAGGACCCTTTAAATGGACCAATACCCTTCGCGCTCATTTGGTGACATTCATAAAGTGAATGAATGACAGCTACGTAAAAAGAGAGAAAGTTGCGTCATCGACTAAATGAGCATTGCTTAATGTGCTCTATAAATATAAAGGCAGTTATGTAGGAGAGAGGGCAGCTATATAAGGCGCGCAATAAATGCATAATCAATATTCACGTTCTGCCCGCAGTGACTCAGTTAGCATCCTTTACATTTTCAACTCTAGACTTTTATGTTAATGTTTGAAAAATGAAGCGACAATAATTCTGGCGTGCAAAGGTTAAACTCGTAACTACATATTCGTCGAAATTGTCATTGAGTAAAGTGCATATCTGAACTTAGGAGATTATTCCCCATGTATTTTGTCTAAAGCGAGTGGCTTACATGTATATGCCCGTATACATGTATAAACCTATTTTTACAATATTCACATTTGAATCGACACCTCAAGAAGATCGCAGATATGCATGCATTCTATGATTGCCTCTCTAGCTTATTTTGTATTTATTATAAAGTAGAAAGAAACATTAATCAAAAAGCACCCAAAATTGACTGCATATTTGTTTTCACACATAATGTATCGATATACCTAGTTCATGTAAAGGATTCGTATACCCACCATGAGTGACTTCTTGTACTCGACAGGGTTCGTTGTGGCGACACGGCAGAGGTCTGCACACCCTACTCCCATTACTAGCACATTGACACAGCTCTGAACACTCGTGGCTGCTCGAGTTGTATACCTATACGGATGTAGGATAAATGAACATATAGAATCAAACAGCGAATTCAAAAATGGTTTTCATATCAATGAGCTACTCCATAAATGGTACAAAGATGAAACAACACTGCTTAATAATAATAGGAGTGTTTTTGAATATAATTTCGCGACATCCGACATGGATCAGTATTATCACTTAGAAATACTGTCTAAAAATTTCTAGTCTACATGTAAACTCTTGCGCGTTTGATATTAGGAAATATATTAGGAGTACCCTTTAATTGTTCTTATTTCAACATATTTATAGGAACCTACGCGAATGACTTCCGGAACGTCATAGTAGTTAGGATAATCCGATGGCAGCATCTTCTTTATACAGTCTGAAAAGTATCTATACAATTGATCTTTTCACTTAAGTAAACGATTTACCTTTTAGATAACGCAACGGTTAAGCTTGAATGACTTCCAAGATAAAGGCAACAAAAGAAAACAATATCCAAACCCAATTAGTAGTGAATTCTGGTAGTTATTTAAGTATTTTTTATCACATGATTTATTCACATTGTATAGCACCTTTTCAATTGAAAGCTCTTAACGATTAACGAAATGCAAATGTATAATCATATAAGATCAAACAGATACTATTCTGCGCAAATAAGGTTTTCAAATTCTTCATACCAGTTCTTGTAGCCGGTGGATCCATGACGGGGTCATGCGTTCCCGGCGACGCCCCTGGGCCGTCTCTATTCCCTCCGCCTCGTTCTGGTTTTTGCGATAAGTGGAAGTGTTCTATTGCGTCCCCTGTTGGTGAACGCGGGGCAAGGAAATGACTATAATCCTAATATTGTGCTACTCGGCATTCAGACACGAAGTCGGAGGGACGTCATCGTTTGGTGCTAAATTACTCTATTGTCAACTCTGACGTCGGGTGGACGTTCTTATGAATTCCAAGTTCAGGGAAATGTCATACACTTTTTTTTTTTGAAATAGTTAAAGCACTATGTCCTTAAGATATCAGAAAACGTCCTGTCTAATGTGCAACTAGTTAAAACTTGTTCAAACCGCCGTTAAATTTGCATTAAACGTTAAACTAATACATTATAACGTTTTTAAAAGTCTTATAATTAAGTACTTGTTTGGGAAAAGGCGCTACAGCAGTTGAATGACGGGTTGCTATACTCACGGCGGCACTGGCTATAGTCGTGCAAGCGCCATCTTGTGTCCTCACAGAGTGCACGGTTTCCGCTTCCTTTGGCCCACGCGCATGTGCAGTTGGCCATCAGGATCGTGCCCATTATACCTACAAATAGACATATATTGTACGTAACATATTTCATCCGTATAGTATATGGGCTTTGTTTCCAGTTAGCCATCAACCGTACTACCGGTACTTTTTCAGTGTTTTTTTTTTCAGTAGATGGTTATTTATGACCTCAATAGTCAACCATGGCTTACCAACTTTACTAGCTTCCACCTAAAATGCAAGATCACGTTTATTAGCTTCGTATATACATTGCAGTGAAGTACATGTTATTTTTTAAAAATATTTTCACAACATCATTTAATACTGAATACTTTGTTAATACCCAAGATAAGATAAATCGTAGCAGATATCCGTACCTTTGATGGCAGTCCTGCAACTGGCTGGTGACTCGGGACACATTGTAACGCCCTTTTGGTAGCCACATTGCTCCTCGTACACTTCGTACCGAGCCCTGCAAGTAAATCACATACATATGACAAATGTCAGGAGATGTTTTAATGAAGAGTCATTCAATTCTAAAAACAGCGTTTTAACAAAATATATCGATAATTTTCTTTTAAGTTAGAAGTTACATCTTTTCCCTTTTTTCTCAATATTGAAATTGGATGTTTATCTTATTTTAATCAAATCTTTGCATCGGAAGAGTCACAAATTGATTCAAACATTTTTTTGGAATATTTGCATGATTACTATAATTGGATTTTTAGTTCTTTTTCATTCGCCTAAACACTGTATTTTTCAAATATGTATTTGATATCAATGTTCCATTGGGATTATATATGTTTACAAAGCACCAAAGAGCATCCTACATAGCATGACCCTTTTCACTACATTACAAACCTGCACCCGGCATCTGCCTTGCACCTCGTCACCAATCCGGTGCACTCTGGCGGCGGCGTCATCACGCGTGCGCAGTTTGGATATAACGCAGTGCGCACGGCCTCACAGGGCGCGTCGTTTGGGGCGCATTTGCAGAAGAGCAGAGCGTTGGCGCGGAGGGGGCGCACATTGCGGTACATGTCCTGAAATAAGTGCGAATATATGAGAGGATGAATTTGGCAGTTTAGTTACAAAGACGTGTGCATGGTCTGACATGGCGCGTCATTTTGGGCACATTTGCAGAAGAGAAGGGCGTTGGCGCGGAGGGGGCGCACGTTTCGGTACAATTCCTGAAAAAGATACGAATTTCGTAATAGGTGAAATTGAGCACATGGGATAATATAAAGCCGTGTGCACGGCCTGACAGGGCACGTCATTTTGGGCGCACTTACAGAACATAATAGCGTTGGTGCGGAGGATGCGCACATATCGATACATGTCCTGAAGTAGCGAAGAAAATATTGCAATAGATGAATAAATCAGTTATGGTACAAAGTGATGCGCACAGCCTCGCTTGGGGCGTCCTTTAGGCCTAGGGAGCGTCGGTAGAAGAGGAGTACATTGGCGCGAAGGGGGCGCACATTACGGTACAGTTCCTTGAAGAAAAATATACATAAGCGACGAATGTATGAGAAGATGCAATTTGGCAGTTAAGTTGGAAAGCCGTGTGCATGTCCTGACAATTCGCGTCGTTTTGGGCACATCGGCAGAAGAGAAGCGCGTTGGCGCACAGGCGGAGCACGTTAAGGTGCATGTCCTGAAAGGAACTGAAAGGACATCGTAAGATAAGTTAATTCTATAAATACTATAAATAGTGTTCATAACTGTGCCCATGCGCGATAAATGGGAGTAGGATGCGTAGCCCCTACCCTGTCGCCATAACGAACCCTATTTTTGTATTGCCGGAAGGAAATCTTTACTCTCAAAGTTTGAGGATATTCTATTCACATTATAGGAACCATTTACCTGAATTGCATGTAGACATGCTCCCCGATCACACGAGAGCGAGTCCTCATACCACAGACAAGCGTCCATAGCCGTTCGCAATCGACTCGCGCATTCGTCTTCGGCCGCGCATGCAAGAAGCGCACCGGGGCACGTGCTCTGTCCTGGAGATGGAACAAGTCATGATTGTATTTATTCAGGCATTTAAATGTAGTATTTTAACTAGTTAGGAAAGCGATTAGAAAAGCGCAATTGTTTAAAGTGCTTTTGAGATGTTGAGATATTTGAGACGTTGTGAATGGGATTGATTGTAAGGAGGATGGATTGGATTAGGGATAGTTAATTTGTCGAATGCTAACCTTATACATGAAGTATTGATATGAATATGTATATAAGTATCAAATAAGTAGACTCTTTTGCAAAAACTATAACGTTTAAAATGATATCTTTTAAAATAATGGATAGGATTTGTTGAATATTTACCTGCAGAGCCACTGCTTTTCTTTGGTGCACTCTTGACGGCTTGCAATAGTGCATCGTACCTGAGTTCACGCGGTCGTTGTGTGTGAATGTAATATGGTACATCGACTGGAATATAAGCATAAATCATGATCTGAATTGTATTTTTCTATGTAACAACATAAAATTCTATAATTTTATGAATCGGCGTTTAACATACAAAAAACGGATAACTCAAGGTAACTTAAAAAGTGCCGTCTATTGTATATCTGATGTCAAAAACCGCGATTAACTCGAAGTTATGGGTAACTGGAGTTAAATCTCCCATTTTCCGTTTGTCGTGTGTGCGTTTCAAGCATGCCGACTACCACTTACTAAATTGAAAACATTTTATCCAAAGTCAAACCTTTGCTTGGTGTATTTTATTATAAATCAAATTTGAAAAATGTCTAAAATCCGCAAATAATAGATATTATTAATTAAATACAGCATACCCAAACACGTGTTATTGGCCAGCCTGCTCTGGATGCGCGCGCATTTACTGCGCACCACTTCGTTCTTCTGGTGACACGTGCACGTGAATAGGAAGGGAACGCGTGTTTGAAGGGTTTCCATGGCAGCAAAGCAGCCTTCGCTAAAAAAATCAAAGAAACAAAGACTGAGGAATTTTGTTTTATTTATTTATTTTGTGTTACCCTCTTATCCATAATTTTCCATCTATCCATAAAAATAAATGTCAAACACCAACGAAAAGTGACCTTTTGTTAATAGACCAAAATTATAACGTTTTTGATTAATGATAAAGCCAGTAAGCTGATTATAGACTTGATAAAGCTAAAGCTTGATAAAGTTAAAATCGGGATCGAGTCGCATTTATGATACGAAATCCATATGAAACATTGTTTAAGGATTTAAAATCAAATATTGTTCTAATATCAAATAAATGGATTATAACAAATGGTGTGACTTTGACAGTACTTTTGAGATTAGGCATGCACATGTATATGTTTGATATATTTTAATATGGACATATAGTGCGTATACGTACAACGTTTCATAGGAGAGGAAAGGCCAAACGTAAGAAAGAAATTCATTTGGCGTCCGGATTTCAATTTTTAGTAAACCTCCATGCGAACCCCACGACACCCATACCCCCAAACCATCCCCGTCCCCTCCCCGGCCACGTCGTTAAATATGGTAAATTTGGATAGTCAAATACATGTATAGAGTCTGTAATTTCTTTAAAAAGCACATGAACTTTAAAAAAAACGTAATCGTATTTTCAATCCACGTGTCGAAAGAATGGTCATCTGCATTATTAGTATGTCCTAATTATCCCATCAATATATACCCCTAAAGTTGAACCCGCCACATCCTTACATAACCAACCACTCATCTTCCCACAGTGAGCGTCTGGCCTCGTATGGCAGTCGATTAGATTATATGGAAGCGAGGCCTCCCTTTGTGTTATTGAATGAATCGCATTATCATCGAAATAAAGAGTCCATATTTTCATGTAAATGCACATCGAATCAAAAGACTTAATTATTGTATTATTGTTAACTGCTATGTTGAAAAAGCATTATTGAATATACGTACATTTATATTTTTATAATGTGATAATTATGCCATTGTATAATTGGGTGCTTGTTGTACCCGTCACATTTTCCGAAAACTAACACTCATCTTTTACAGAGGTCGCTCATCTTCGCAGAGAACCGTGTCTGGCCTCGTCTGGCAGCCGATTAGATTATGTGGAGTGTTTTCAGACGCCGACCCCCATAATCCTCTGCCACGATCATATTATGTCTTCCCCAATACACCCACAAGCCCTTTGATGCCTTACTTACACTATTTCAACCTCCCATTAGTCTACTTGTTTTATGTGTTTTTTTCGTTGAAGTTGCTTATAAGTGAGTAACTGTTTTTTTTTTGTTTACATCGTTAATTTTTTTTTTCAGAAAAAGGAAAAATGGAGTTTACTATGAAAACCAATAACTATCAAAAACACGTTAACGTCAACTAAATACATGAGTTTGTTTTTATACCGAACAAATTCAATTTATATAATAATGATTAAATAACCGAGAAAAACACTATCAATATCTCAAGCTGTTTTTTTTACATAGAACCATAGAGTATTTCCAATCTGGAAGCGACGGATTTCGTTGCATTACCGATTTAGGCGCGCGCACGCAAATCATATATGAATCACGACACATCAAAGAAGTGTGGGCCTAGAAAAAAACGTCAGGCTGATTGAAAGGGTTAAGAAATTAAGATCTGGTTTTGAAATTTCAATAACACCGGAACGTTACAAGGGTATCGGATTCCCCGTGAGCGTCAGAGCGTGTTTGGAGCATTAACGGATTAGGTTATGCCATAACTGTTTTCACAAGGGCCCAATTTATGCATAGTAACTATAGCCCAAAACAATTACTATTTTTGTTGAAAGCTATTATTTATTACCAATGCAATATGTTTTTCAATTTATAAGTGAACCTTATATAAGGTTTTTCAACTCGCCAAAACTCATTTTCATTTACAAAAATCATTGAATCATCACTTTTGATACAAAATCATTCACATCACAATAAAAATGCGCCGTTTTTCAAATAGGAAACATATTTTTGTGGGTCCCTAACCCATCTTATTTTGATTGGTTATTTTTATAAAGACTCTACTCACGTGTCTTGTGAGACGCACTCGAACTTCTTTTTATTTTCGCGACACTTGAGACGATAGTTGGTTAGAGTTGCCTCACAAGATTCGTCCTGAAAAAATCAAATTATATTTGTTTTATGCAGTATTCACTTTTGATGATACACACCATTGAAACATCATTGAAACATACCCTACGGAATTCCATGTTCCGTGAATATCATTTACTTTATACCATACATAATCATGCCATTGCCTATTTTTTCATCGAGTTCCGAAAATCGTAGATCCTATAGCTTTTGATTAAAAGAATTCATTAAAATAAATATCAAAGTAAAGATTGATTCGCATTGTAGAAGGTCATCGAATTGGTGCATTCGGATGCAATTATATCAACTTTAAAACACATAATAACTTAGCCAGTTGATTTTAATTGAAGACCCTTACTTGCAAACATTGTTTACGCGCCGCTATACACGACTCCGGATGATCATCAGCAGTCACGTGAGGTTGATACAGATCCGCATAATCTCCATAGTCCCGCACCGCCTCGGGAGGAATTGAGTCTCTTCTCGGAATTTTATTCCCGGTTCGCCGGTCTTCGTCGCCGACGGCAGGTTGAGAGGATGCCTTCGGTTTGCCTGTCGGCTTTCTTCGGTTTTCGTCGTTAATGTCCGATGCAGCGCGTTCGGCCATTTGTTGTCGATGCCGTGAACGCAACACTACACAAATCAGATTAATACTATTAAAACAGTGTTTTTTTTTATAAAAATATATATCGGGAAGAGTTGCAGCTGTTGTTTCAGAGAGGGCGGAAACGGCCAGCCCTGCGATCGGCATTTTGTATGTTCTACTGAGACATGGGGTTGATATACATTTAGGTCGGCATCATTCCCATAGTCTCCCGGGGGATCGTCGCCGAAGGCGGGAGTCTGTGCCTTCGGCTTGGTTGTCGGTTGTTGTTGTTTTTTTTTTGTTTTTTTTTTGGGGGGGGGG
>LQRL01032856.1:9850-28659 GCA_001703475.1 Hydroides elegans
CATTCAGAGCCTACCCACCCGCTGGTTGACCTTCTATTCCTGCATCTGGCCGAGCGCGTTGCCATTGGAGATCGAAGTGGCAATGCCCAAGGATGGAGCCAAGCTTGAAATCGTGTACATAGGCGAGGATCTCCTACTCGAAGGAGGGGATTACGAGGAATTGTACCGATGCGCCGTACCGGTTCGCTGCACATGCAATGGGGAGCTGTTGCATGATTACCAGCCCGCTGCTAAGGAAACGGGGCCGCGTAGCTATGCGTTGCCAAGTGGTGTTAAGGGTGCCGAAAAGCTGCGTTTGAAATGGGATGTGGAAGATAGAAAATCGATCACTGTTCGCAGCGTTCCCGTACCGGTGGCTGATGTGCGTGTTCTTCCGTGAACAAATACCAAATTTATCAATTGAGCAACAACCAAACAATTATATCATTCCTGATTCTGCTTCTTCGACATGTCTATTTGAAAGCGTACAATTGATCATCTCTCTTTGATTAAGATAAACAATAATTAATAGATCTAGTTTGTACATAATGAGGAAGGATTCTGTAGGTTTAACAGTTGCTTAAAATGTACATATACGCCGCAACCAATGAGACATAACTATATGAAATAGGAACCATAAATTATGAAGGGGGTAGCAGCAAAAATACCAGTAGTTAACGATGTTTATTCAAAAATTATATGTAGAATATATCGTATAATTGATAAATAAAAGCAAACAATGAAAAATACATTTGTTTCGTTTGTTTTTCTTTCTTTCTTTTTCATCTTTTATTTCAAAACGACAAAATCCGTGCATGCGCTCTTGATTAATTCTTTTTTATCCAGGCCCTAGCCTTAATCAAACCAAAGGACATGCTGATGTAAACGGGCGCATTATACATGACAAGTTGGTTATCATATATAGGGCAACCACATGGCAATAAAGTAATACGGACACCATTAGTTCTTACTGGTCTTAGACTACCGTAAAAAAAATATTGAAATTGTTTGATCATTTCCAAGACTGTGTTAGGTCTCTAAGCAATAGGTCACTATGCCAAGCCAGCATACCCTCATCTATTGACTTTTTAGCTCCCAACCGGGGCCTAGGGGCCCGGAGGGGGCTATTAAAACGGGTTGATTTTTTAGACCCAAAAAGTGACCAAAAAAAGTTTCGTCAAGGCCTAGCACTAAAACGGTAGCATGTAGCTATAAACATCAGTGGGAAGGAATGTGTGAAAAGTTATAAGGTAGATGCCCGACCTTTTAATTTTTTGATTCAATAAATGATAAGTTAGGAAAAGTGCTTTAAAGTTCAAAATTTGCAACTTTTTTGGAGAAATATGACGCAAACAATTGAGATGTAACAATTATGCTTCGCAACAATAACTAGGAAAAGTATGCTTGCGACGCAATTAATCAATTGTTCAAGCTGCATAACAATTGCATTATTGCGTCACAAGTGGATTTAGTGCATAATAATAGTTTTTCAACAAAGAAAAATAAATATGTTATGCTAATTTCCGACAGTTTGAATCCATTAATATACGAGAATGAATATTCTAATTACTCTGCTTATTACATTCTTTTTAGTTAAATGAAAATGTTTCAGTGTTCTATCGAAATATTTAGAATATCAGAATCACTTAAATTCGACTTGGTGTTCATATGAAAACCGAATAGTTATATATTTGAGGATTCAATGAAAAATTATAGAAACATAATAGAAAAATAATAACAGAGAAAATTATACATGGAATGAAAAAAGATAGAACAGGAAATGATAAAGGAGGGTGGGAGGTTGGGGGCTTTGCCCTCAACGATGGCTTGTTACCAATAAACCAGAGTCAGGCGAAGGGATCTGTTACAAACCCAGGCAATTGTTAGTAAATCGAGAAACGGAGAAGTTACTTTAAGCGCTCATAACCTTTTCCGGATGAAATCATTACAAACATATCAATCCATCAATCCCAATAATCTCTAGCCATAGGGCCTATACCAATCCATCAACCCATCCACATATTATGCAGTCCCGCCCACTTTATACTCACATGGATAGCTTGTATGTAGACAGCGCGGCCTCGATGACATGAGGCGGCATGTCCTCTAGTCCCAGGGCCCGCGAATTGATCTCCGTCACGAGCGACTGGATCTTGTGCAGGAAGCTCACGTTCTTGTACTCAAACTTGAACAGGATCCGCGAAAACGGACACTGCAATGGATAGCACAAATACATACACGTTTGTACATTTAATTTATAAAGTTTGGAAATAGTTTTTAAGCCAAAGATAATGTGGATTTAGGAGATTCATATTTATCCTCAAGGGTTTACATTTCGTTTCGCCAATTTAGTAGTCCATTGACTCACAGACTCACAAGGGCCACTGTAGAAAAATGTAATTATTACAACATATGAAACTCAAAAATACTTCGATATCATACTTGCAAAGTGCTTTCGAACACTATTCACAATATCATTTACATGTAGTACTTACTTGAGCGGTAGCGGGAGAGTCGGCCTTGTTGGCCACTTGGCTTGGCGTGACGAGAGGATGTGCCACTTCCACCTTGATTTTGAGCATTGCCGAGCTGTCCAGGTAGTTGCCCGCCAAAAGGGGACTGTCAACTGATGTCAAAACAAATGGATAACACTTTTAATGTTTTGCCTATGTTTGCAGATGAGTTTATCTGCATTGCGGCCGATAGCGTAAAATGTCGATTTTAAATCACCAAAACCAAAATAGTTGTCATAAGTAACATTAAACTAAAATGTATATGAATTGAATACACAATATTTGATTTTTTTATCAGTCGATTACATATCTGAATTCATCATCGATTATTTTACCAGCTTGATGCATCGATACAGTCTGCATCAAGATACAGATTTGCATTTTCCTCTAAATACAAACCAGTAAATGTAGAGCCCGAATATTCATTTTCATTTATTTGTTTCTTCCTTACCTGGTCCATCTACAGCACCGGCCACCCCGACCAGTTTGCCATCTTGCTTGCCGCCCTCCCTCAGCCCGAGCACATCCGGCAGAGGGCAGTTGTGTATAGGAGCCTTAAGGTGAAGGATCTGCTGACCGAGCAATAGGTCAGAGAGATCGAAGCGCGCCACGCCGTAAGGGTCCCAGGGCTTGTCGCGACCGTCGAACGCGTTGTGCAGTGTGCGCTTGCCTGTGGGTGGAGAGGATGTAAAGAGTCAGGATGAATATACAGATACATCGGTTTGTTTTGCAAATATTACAGCATCTGCATTTAAGATGTCCAATTACATGATTTAAACAAATCATCACAGCGATTATATGAGTCCCTGGTTTTTTTCATGTTATACGGAAGCACACAATCCCGATGAAACGAAATAACACTTTGGAAAATGTCAGTTTTTGATAGGTTTCGATTAGAAAATACAATGTTTCTATGGCTTAAAACCAAGCCATGCAATCCCTGGTATCTATTTAGATTTACTCACTGGCGACGGTGCCGACATTGCTGATCTTCTCGTCTTCGAGGTCGTCGCCAAACAGCGTCGCTTTCAATTTTTGTTTCTCAACAACTCGGTCACGGTCGTGAATCTCGATCTCAAGTGCCGGGCCGCTTAGGTACTCGCGCAGCTCAGATGGCTCCATCGTCCCTGTGGAAATAAGGCAAATTGTTATGAGCTTCATGTATGTTGCTTATGTATTTTTTTTTTTTCATTTTCTGACTATGAAATATCCACTTACATGTATAAGAATAGCCTTGGTATGAACAAATTTCGGTCTGGACAACTCTTAGTAAATGACCATCCACAAATTATTACGCATATGCAACACTATCCCTCATTTCGTTTCCTTTATGCCGTCTCGTCCACATACCCACATACGCATTTCTAAACCATTGTCTTCTTACCTGCAAGTACGACGTTGAGATCGTCCCAGTAAATGTTCTTGTCCTGTTCGCGGCCCACACTGCAGTGCTCGCCTTGCTGGAAGAAGTTGTATTTGACGTACGCCGGCTGGCACCTGTGTAACAATAGCAACACAATAATGTTGTTTTATAACATACTTAGCACTGCTTTTGAATTTATATGCCCAGAGCGAGGGAAACATAATGGGCTTCTCCATGAAAAATACACAATATCAAAATATCGAATTGCTTCCAATAACACACGTATAGACCACATATTTCTACCAAACCTGCGATAAATGAAAGAATTCACGTACCTGAGTTTGAGGTCATCAAACGGCAACGGCTGTGCGGGCATATTTGTAGCTGAGTGCACCTTGACCACAAGCGGGTTGAGCGAGCGACGCAGCTCCTCCGACATAAGTGGCTTATTGACGGAGACGGAGAGGAAAAGATCAGGTACTGTGTCCGCGGGCTTTGTCAGTCGTTCTGTGATTGTCTGCATGCCTAGAGATGAGAAGGGAGGAGGTGAGAGAATATGTTTTATGGTGGGGATCATGGGATTGAGTGAAACTGAGTGCAAAGAAATATGAGTGGAACAAATATGTTTGATTTTACTCGGCCCCAATATTTACTAATGTGGATGCAGAAAATTCCAAAAACAGAGAACACATCATATTAATAAATGTGACGCAATTGTCATCGATTAAACCTGATGCACACAGAATGGTTGTCAAATAAGGACGAGAGGAATTTCAACGGTCGACAGTTATTTCAAGGGAGAGACATACCTGCAAAGAACTTGGCCATGCGGATAGCCACGCAGCACTTGCCGTGCTTCTTGATGTGCTCGGCCTGCGCCGCCGCCTCGCGCTCCTTCTTCCGGTCGCGCCGCTTACCGCCACTGGGAGCGCCACCGTCGCCGGCTGACACCGTCGACATCATTGTGCCTTTAAAAAAAGGCGGATACAAAGTGAGGTGAAGTAGTTGTTGATGCATATATTTTGAGTTTAAGAAAATGACGATTGTATATTTCATATAACATTCTAAAAAAGGTGGTAAAATATAAATCCATATAGCTTAATTAACACATTATATGGTGACGTTTTTTTTTCTTTTATATCTAACTGCAGGTGAATGCTTTTACATTGTATATATCAATTTTCTTGCTCCACAAAGAAAGTATATTTTGTTTGATTAAGAAAAGCTCTTGACAAACCATTTGAAACTTAATTACATTGAAATTAAGTCTTGCTATAAATAGCAGTTATTGGAATACTCAACTAATTGCACTGCACAACACCCAAAAGGTAAATTTAGCATAAACATCTTATCGTTTCCGCAATATAAATGTGATTGAACAGACAGAGGAAAGCAATCATCAACATAAAGCACATATGTTTAAAGAATGATAAAAAATATAAGCGGCACATGCGGGTAAATTTTACAGGCGGCTACATTTATTTCTAAACCTTCAACCAAAAAATATTTCAGTGAATCTACGAAGTGGAAAACTATATCATTTTTGCAGAAATGTGTAATCGATATAACCGATCTCAACTATAGCATCTAATCTAAATGAATCTGAACGTTTATATATTTTTCATGAGTGGGTATATAAAACTAATTTAGTTCAAAAGATGATAAGAAGGAATCAGTCAATAATTCTAACCAAAGCACTGCATGCAAGTGACAGGAATGATATACGGTTCAGTCCAAGGAAAATAAAACGCAACCGAAAGTTTCACATTCAATCAATGGTAGCTCAATATACAACACAATTCGCCATTCTAAATGATGAAGATTCAAATAATCTAAAATAAAGAGGGTTTCATGCGAAAAAGATAGTTGCGACAGTTTGAAGTGTTTCATTTTGAAATAATCAAATTTCAAAATAATGGTTTCACTCCAAAGCACAACGCATATTATACCGGCTGTTGCAGGTCTCTCCCTCACTACAAAATAATATATTTCATTAGTTTTTAATTTCATGCTTTCAAATCTATTATGATTCCACCCTCTTTTACAAACATATGTTCAAAAATATTGAGTTCTTTATTATTCATTTGTATATTTAACATTTTGTCAGAACAACGTCAAACAACATCAATCTTTGAAATTCCCGAAAATCATTGAAATCAAATCTCTGAAACCGAATATTACAGTTTGGTTAAACAAACATACAACTGCAAATAAAGAATTCCACATAAGAGTGTTTATCAGCTGAATATTTTCCAAAATTCTAAATGTACCACTCAGTATGAGTAAGTCTTGGTTAGTCAATGGATCATTACGTTCACGATTTAATAATCGTATGTTTACAAGTATGATCTATTCGGTTTATTTTTCGGTTCAACTTTACATTTTCTTATGAGAAATCCTTAACTAAAGTGAGCATTTTCACGACACAAACTACAAACAGCAAGCTGAAATAAAAGCGGTTAGTGAACATTAAATTTTAACATTCTGGCTGCCATATAACATGAATGTTTAACCCGTATGTTTATTATTGTCACATGTTATGCAATCAAATATTCAAACTGCAACAAAATTTGAAGACTCCACTGAAAACAAGCATCACTCATGAGTCTGGTCAGCTTTAATATTGATTTCAGTCCATAGGATGTGTTTAATTTTATTTCTTTATATCCCATAAAATAGTTGTAGAATCATAAACTTATAGTCGGGTACTAAAATCAAGCTTCTTGAGGTGGAAAAAGCTAATAAGCGAACGACATCAAACCGACGGAGTTAGTTATGCAGCACTGAATATATCATGTCAATATGAAGCACATTGAAGCGATCGGGGGTAATGCATTGACCACAGCAACTGCACGACACTAAGTCCTCATTTGCATAATGATCTGGGCTCATTAGCATAATGAGCCACATATTATGCAAATGACCCATACCAGGGGGAGGCCCGTCCGCCGGTGCTTGCTGCGCACCTTCCTGTGGCGCCACAGGGGCGTCTTCGGCGCCACCTTTACTAGCTGCATCCCCACCCTTCACTTCGGCCTTAGCTCCCGACGCCTGTGAACTGGCGGCGTTGCTGGCCGTCTCGTGGTTCTTTTGCTGCGACTGCGCATGTCCGGAAGTAGAATGCTGGTCGGCACCGGAAGTGTGCGAGGCCTTTCGCTTCCGCTCTGTCACGTGGTCATATGTGGGGGTTCAAATTTGGTGATTCAGGAAGGGTAGCGAAAACAGGTGGGAGAGATGGCAAAAGGGTATATTATGTCAGAGGATTATGATAGCATCCATTAAATAAGACACAGTATATGATACCAATACTTTGTTAACACAAAACGTTTATAGAAACATGTTCATGGTAAGGTATAATTCATTTTGTCAACGCGTCAAACGACCATGTATAACTGCAAAAGGAGGATTAGCCTACATGGTAATACTGTTTCCAAAACCGTGAAATATAAAACGAGTTATGCAAACAAATCCTGTAACACATACATGCTATAACACTCACTCATATACGTACTCACGGCTCGAATAAAATGAGTTATTTGAAATTGAGCTGTAAACCTCAACTTTAACTTGATTGTTTATTATTTGATTAAATTTTATTAGATTTTCGTAGACTCATAGGTTTGAAACCCTTAAAATTAAATAAAAAAATATAGTCTAAACTTCTTAGATTCTAGCGTTATTTTCTCAAGCCGTGAGAACTAAAGATATGTTTTAGAAAATACCACGCCTGCATTAGCATCTCTCCTCCGAACGCCCTGGTGACATGAACTCACCCTGTTTATGAAGGACAGGATCCCTTGCGCCGCCTGTCAATCAAGTCGGTATTAAAAGAAGTTCTGATTTTGCACTATGTTTATAATAGTGAAGATATTAGACGTAAAGAAAATACGATATTATCTATTCAAAGGAATGGTACTCATGTAATATAGGTTAAGCCAGATATGGTAACATGATGGGCAGCGATAGAGAGAGATAGAGACACAGATAGAGGTAAAGTGGGAGAGACAGTTACATACAGTACAGACATTACATACAGTGTATAGTCAATAAGAGAGTGTGCGAATAAGAGAGATAAAAAGATAGAGAGAGATAGATAGATAGAAGACGAGAGAGAGGAAACACCAGAGGCAGAGTGAGTGAGAGAGAGAGAGAGAGAGAGAGAGAGAGAGAGAGAGAGGGTGAGCGAACAAATAAGAGTGCGAGAGAAAACGAGAGAGTGTGTGAAATAGAGAGAGCGATAGTGAAAACCAGTTTGACATGTCCACAAAATGGCCACATTCAACTTCACTCACTGGTGCTTTCGGCGGAGGTGGGCGGCTTGTCAGGCTGCGAGCGACGCGAAAGGGAGAAAGAGTGTGAGAGAGAGTGAGAGAAAGAGAGAGAGAGAGAGAGAGAGAGAGAGAGAGAGAGAGGGAGAGAAGAAAGAGAGAAATTGCCACAAACTCCATAACTCACTGGTGCTCTCGGCGGACGTGGGCGGTTTGTCGGGCTGCGAGCGACTCGTGGGCGTCGCACTCTTTGAGCTCTTGCGGTTGGGCGACTGATGGCGACTCTCGGGCTTCGACGTGTTGCCCGCCAGTTGGTTGATGCGGCTGTACGACCTTGGTGTGGAAAGAGAATATCATAATAGGTAAATTTACTTTGACTAAGAAGGGTTATTTTTCTCGACAGGAAATACGTTGATTTAGTAGTCAACTTGGACATAAGCTTTATGTCAAGCAACAAATTAATACTGCAAAGCATGAGTAAAACAGTAATCAATTGAAAATTATTCGATTTTATTTTAAGCACCTTCAAGAGACTCTCAAACATTATGATCTTCCAACACCTATAATAGACTCCATAGAACTTACCTCTCCTTAGTGGGCGGTGCATCGGCCCCTCTTGATCCGCGACCTCCATTGTCGACCACGTTGTGACCGGCCTTGTCGAGGTAGTCGTGGAGCTTGTCCGACACGTGTTCATTGCCGTGCTTTTGCGCTTTTGCCTTCGCTTTTTCCTTGGCCGCGCGTTCACGGGCTGCAAAGGTAGATGTCACAAGTTATATATTATTTATTTATTTAATTATAATAATGTTTTAATCGTTTAACGAGTAAAATATATAAGATGGTGTCATGACTGAATTGGCTTTTCCCTTTTCCATTTCAAAATAGGCTAAATATCTTTGACAAGCAAGAAAACACGCTTTCTTTTTATAAACATGTATATTCATTCTACCACCTTCCACTACCACCCACTTGCGCTCAGCAAAATACAAACCTTCTTTCTGGATCTGAGCCTGAATGGGGTCAAAGTCGTAGGTGAGACGCGGTTGCGAGGGCAACGGGCGGTCGATGTAAGGTCGCTTTGGTTGCATCTGCTCAAAGCTCTTGCTCTGTTTCAATACAAGGGTCTTAACGCCCCCTGTATGGTCGTCTCCGGCTATGAAGAAGATAATGAAAGTGATATGGAAGGACTAGTTGGAAGGACGCTATACAAAAACTATCATTAAATTAAAAATTAAATTAAATTTTAAAAAAATTAAATTAAATTAAATTAAATTAGATATGTGTTTAAGATTTGTCATAGGCTTTGTATGATACACACGTCTACCACATGGACCAGATAAAATGACACGCCCATTATCTATTTCGACGAAGAATTTCAAGAAAGAATTCCAAGAAACGTTTTTTAAAGACAAATCAAATTTACTCATCAAATGTCAAACGTATTTTGAATATACGTCATTGCATGCATGTCAAAATAAGCTGTGCAAGAAGTAATCTGGTACTTTCTAGAATGCTAATATCACCTACTTACATAATTTATTTAACTACATGTATATGTGTTATCGATTACACATCCTTTCATCTCAATCTATCAAAATAAGGAAATATCACCAAATATTACAAATTTTGTCACCTTACAAAGGGCATGTGTCTAAAAACTACAATTGCTATCTAGTCAACCAAATAAATAGGTACTTTATATGACATAGCTATGCTGATGTTAATACAAACAGATTATGCTTAAGGACTAATGCTTACGTTCTGTCACAGGTTTATCTTTAACCTCTTTCGCTTTTATATGAAAACAAACGTCAATCGCATTACAATTATATTACAAATATAGTTCAACTCATCATATCGTGACAATTTTGCGTAATCATTATTAATAATATTCTACCATCTCAAATCGGAAAAGAATAATACAGCTTTCGATTTACATCTTTAACTCATGTATACCCAAGGCGTATTTTGACGTACTTTACGACAAGCTCCCAAGGCGTAATTTGACGTACCTTACGACAAGCTCCCAAGGCGTAAAAAACCGTAATTATTGCGTTACATATATTTGTGGCGTCAACAATTTGATTAACCCATCTTTTAATTTAAAGATAAATGTCATCTTTGTATAAAGTCACCCTATTACATAAAGTTTCCATTAAAAAATCAAAATAAATAGCATTGATTTCAATAAAAGAAGATCAATTATTAAAACAACCGAAATTAAATCAAAACAGTCTTTTATGCAACATAATGGACGACCATTATCTCCCCCCTAAAGCATAGTATTATTGCTTTCCTTATATAGAAAATAGTACACGGTATGTTAAACTGATTGATTTGTCTGAAATTGATTTGGCTCAAAGGTCATCGACATAATTAAAATTGTCGCATAATTATTACACTTTTGGCATAAATATGACAAAAATCGAACAGCCACCAAGCAGATGGGTGTGCGGCCTATGCAGCTAAGTGGCTGGACAAACCTACCACTGACCATCAATCCCGGGTTCGAATCCCGGATCAAGTATTTTTTCCAATATTTTTTTGTTGAATAAATTGCCATAAAACATGAATTATTATCTTTAATCTATTTAATTTGTTTTCGCCATTTGTTTGTGCCAGTAATTTGTTGTCCTAAGAATTTTATTTAACGGTATTTCATAAGGTTGAAACGCAATAATTCACGGAGGAGTAAATTGCGTCAAAATGCGGTATCGAAAGAGTTAAGGCCAACTTACATTATTTATTTAAAATATGAAACCATTTTGTAATATTCACATGCGCATGCTCATTTTTTCATCAAATGTTTCACTCGTTTTGTACCTTTAACTGGCGGGAACTTGAAAGCACGTGGTCGGTCCATCTTGGCGCGGGTGCTTACTTTGTCACGTGTGTCCCACACGCGCAACTCAATAGAATGAGTGAACATCTTTTTAAGCAGTTCCTCGGTTATGGTGACCGTGTGGCTGGAAATTAAGGGAATTGTGAACAGACACGACACATTAAAAAATGAAAAAGGAAAGAAATGTGAAAATAACATATTGAGAAACAATTATTTGTGAATGATACATGTATTAAAAAATAATATTTGTGAGTGATATTAAACAATTGGTTGCGAGTGATTTGGCCAAAGGATGTTAGAACTGTGATTCAGGCATACAAATGTGCATATCACACATATTAAAATAAAAGTAATGCCCACTTACCAATGTGTCCATGCCACCCAGGTCTGATCGTTTTCCACCCAGGTTTTGATGACTTTCGGCTCTTGTTTCTCCGTAAATATTTTGGCTGCGACACCAAAGGACACTAAATCGGTGCGCACACTTTGATCCTAGAAATATAGACAAACATGTTATTTTGTACACATATCTTTACGAATTGAATGTTTATCATACATACACGGTTGTGTATAAATTTAAAGAAATACAACTCTGGATTGATTGGTCACTGTTTGAAATTATATATGTATATAAATTGTGTCAATCAATTTATTTATAGGTGCATAATAATGGTTACATAACTTATTGCTTTCAATATGTTTTATAAATCATGTGTTCTAGAAATTGTACTTTTAAAAATAGCACGAAAAATATCATTCAGTCGTGTCTCAAATCAATGTCAACAAATACTCAATGTCATACAAAATCCTCACATTATCATCGGGAACCAGGGTGTATTCGAGATGGTAGAGATTCTGCGCCCTCGGTGCCTCCATGATGCGCTTCCTCCTGCTCGCCCGCCCATCTGAGTCCTCGTCGCCCGTGCCTGGTTAGAACATAACAAAAATAGTTTCACTTTCGGTTTATGCTGGAAATTCCCTGGTTTCGTTTTTATTGTTTTTAATTGTTTAAAGGTATGGTTCATGCTCTTAATTTGTTGTCATTTATATGAAAAAAAAATAATACATAGAATCGGGAATCCATTTTTCGATGTACTGGGGGCAAAATCACGATTTCTTTTTGCCATAGAAATTACGTAAACCAATATTTTTACTTGATATTTGGTATCATTGTCCATACATCATTTGTGCAATACCTTATGTTATTTTTGTTTCGAAACAATGTAGTTAAATGGTTGAATATAGCAATGAAAGTTGGTAATTGACATTTCGATGCAAGAATCTATTATTCGCAGTAACACCCCTTTATTCATAACGCTTTCCAAATATGGTCTCCAAAGCTCAAGAGAGAGTGAAAACTTATTGTTTATTGTGAGATACATCGTGAATGGATGACGTCGCGACATAGACAATATATTTCAACCTATTGTATAGTCTTAAACATTTGAAATAAAGAAATGTAATGCATCAACTTCATTAACTTATCACACCAGGCCTTACAAAAATATGTTCAATAGTATAACACCATACTCTAAAAATTCTTTAGCTGTCAGTTAAAACAAAACTATCGAATATTCTCAAAGTGTACTCTCAGTGTATAAAACTTTTATATAATACCAGCAAATCATACCAAGCATGCTTTTCATCATTTTCTTAAAGCAGCGCCAAAGGCGCGAGTTAAAGTATGAGCAGCGCCAAAGGCGCGAGTAAAAATATGACATGATTATCAAAATTTTAATGCTACAATGCATTCGAAAATTAATAAAATTTTGTTAAAATAATTCCTTCTTAATAGAATCTTGGTCGGAATTCAGTGCAAAAGTCGAAACAAATATTCAAATACCTGCAGGAGTCGCTGTTTCACAGATCCATGCAGAGGTTAACAGGGTTACCCGTTCTAGCCATATATTGAACATATTTCACAATATTATTCTCTTCGCTCTTTGATAGATATGCCTTAGGCCCAGGCTTTCAAGGATCACCATTCTCTATTCTGTGTTTTAGAGTGTTGCTTGGAATTCCATATTTCTTACTAGTTTTATAAATTGATCCTCCAGATAAAACCAAGTCTATTGCATTTTTCATCTCATCATCTGTCCACCTTATCCACCTTATTTCGGTATTTTCTTTTTATTTGTGTGACTATGATATGGATTGATATCCAAATAGAAAACAAAACATCACTATTGAGAAGCACGCGAAAAACAAAAAATATTGCTCTTTATATAAACATATTAAACTTTACACCTTGAGCCATATTTGGCACCGAAAATAGATTTCATCATAATAGGGCGGCATAATGGGTTCACAATGTAGCACACTCTAGAATACAATCATTGTATTTGACTGTGACCTATAGGGTACATGTCCTATATCAAATGTGTGTATAAAGGGGTATTACTGCGAATAATAGATTCTTGCATCGAAATGTCAATTACCAACTTTCATTGCTATATTCAACCATTTCACTACATTGTTTTGAAACAAAAATAACATATGGTATTGCACAAATGATGTATGGACAATGATGCCAAATATCAAGTAAAAATATTGATTTACGTAATTTCTATTGCAAAAAGAAATCGTGATTTTGCCCCCAGTACATCGAAAAATGGATTCCCGATTCTATTAATATACAAATATACAAATGCATATGATATATACATAGAGATAAACAACATGTTGTGCTTTGAAAAAACTAAGAACGTGACCAATAAATGGTGCTAATATCCTTTCTATCGGCTTAATTATTCTTAATCTAGCTAGCCACTTGCCAAATTCATTTTTCGCCATTTTTACTGCTTTTCTTCCTTATATGTTTGAATAAAGATCAAATGGTTAATTGATGGGAGACTTAGAATGATAGACTAATAACTACATGAATGAAGCAATTGTACATTATCGAGAAATAAGTAAGATACGATCAAATTTAGATATATTAGGAAGGCAGTTTAACACTTATCAATGAAACGGAAATTCATGTGAGATATTTATCATAGTTGTATTATATGTATAAGAATTTATTACATGTCTGCCTGATTGTGTTGGTAATAAACATAGTAAAAATTTTGAGGGCAATAAATTTCCTGTATATTTCCAATAGTTACGTCATACATAAACAATAACAAACGTCACACAGAAAGCACGTGTTTTTACTACGAATTGTTTACGATATTGCGTCACGTGTGCTGTTCATTGATGACACGTCATGCTTTGATAAATCAATACGCGAACGTTAGTGACATCATTAGATAGACATACGTCATTTGGTTTAAACTAATGGATAACCATTTCTATTAAATATATTTTGCATGAATAAAAATAACATTTTTAACAAATAAATTGGTAAAAAACATGTAATAAAAATAATACTTCATATGTTTTAGGAAAAGATTGGAATTTATTGCCCTTGGGAAGTGGAATTGGCAGACCTTAGGCTGCGCCTTCGGTCTGCGCATTCTACTTCCCTCGGGCAATAAATTACCATCTTTTCCTAAAACATATGAAGTATTATTATATTATGTGAATGTAACGAAAACTAAATGATATCACAAACAAATTATATACATACATGTAGATCCATATATTTAGTTCAGGTATAAACCCAAAGGGGCATCTATTATTTAACCAATAATCGAACCTCATTATCTTTACATTTTCATAATTAGACTCATATATAAATTTACAGCACCGTAACCAACAAAATTAGAATATATACATATACAAGTGTCTATTTTCAGCCAATTACTTCATACCTGGGGCTGTTGTGCCTCTTGAGGCCCTGGAAAATGGAGCCGCAGTGCTGTTTTCTATGTCAGCTTTGACTGTATATAAAATATTGCACCATCACACCTCATTTGAAATATCAATATACAAAGTGCATAGTAGATTGTTTAATTTAATTGTTTTTAATATGATCAGCGAACAATCGAAACGGTTATATCCACGTTTAAAAGAAAGAAGCTTGATGTGAAATACGAAAAGAAATTCACTATAAATTATTCTGATGTAACTACACTAACATGCATGTTAATAAATTAAGAAATGCTTGACATAAATGAATGGTAAAAATACAATTAAAAAAAAAGTACAATTGTTTATAATTGAAGTGGGCAATAGCATGTTTTTATATTTATTTATTTTTTTTCGATAGTTTCACCGACCCAACTTCCCGAAATATTACGGTTCAAGGTACCAGTACAAGCGAAAAACATATTAACCAAACCCTACAGTTAAATGTAGCAAAATACGACATATGAGAAATCGGCCTTTTATACAGCCTAGTTCAAGTCCTAAAGACCTGGTTTGGAATTAAAAGAGGTGGGAACTTTATTAAAGGGTTTGAACAGTTTAGATCAACAATATTATATTACCAAGTTTTAATTAAATTTAATTTAACACTGAATTAACATTTAAACCAATAACCCAACATTTAATAATAAATCTGTTATGATACATTGATTGATCATAATAATGTATACAAAAAGAAAACGATCGAAAATAGCTGGAAAAGAGACTCTTACATAGAACATAATATTGAGAATAGAAAAATATATATAGGTGGAAACGTTATGCCATGATAGTATATTTCAGAAGCCACTAAATAGCACATTATTTTTAGCACATTTTTTAAAAGTCAGCATAGAATGATAGAAGAATCGAGCGACCAATTGAGAAGGTGGTCACCTGTTGGTACAGCCTGCGCGATGGTCACGGTGAACGTAACACGGTGCTGGCCGTCATTGTCCACTGAAGCACTGTCTCGCTTCTTTTTCTTTGTTTTCACTTCAAACCCCAAGCGACTGCCTGGTTTCGAACCCAGGTCGTCATCTTCCATTGTACCTCTCCTTTAACCAGATCATCCATCATTATATTGTGTTGTTGTTAATTAAGTTACTGTTTGCTTCTAAAATGTTCATGCAGTTCAAAGTTAAAGAATAACAAGAGCTACAACCTGACAATCGATTCTTTAAAAAAAAGTGTGAATTAAATAAGTTAATTGCATAGCTTTTATAAACATTAATTCGCTAACCTGCAGTCGGCAGCACTTTCGGTCCTTTGGACCTCATCAGATTTAGAGGTATTTTCTGCCGTCATACTGAATAACTTCGCCTTAATTTAAAATTCTACATTGTTTGTTTTCATTCTGAAAAAAAATATATATAAAATGTAATCACACAAATTTCATCCATTGAAATAATAATTTCAAAATAACAATATCCTGGTTGCCCAAGATCATGTAAGGTCGCAGCTACGCCACCGGGGTAATTTTAGTTATTGACGAGAGCAGGTTCCGTATTTCGACGTGTGATCAAAGTGTCCGAGTGTGGATACACCCCGGAGAGCGATATTGAGATGATTACATCATTTAGTATGAATGGTTCGAGGGTGGGTCAGTCATGGTGTCGGCTGATGTCTTCTTCGATGGCCATACCGAGCTACTTGTCATTGATGGTATGTCATTGGCTCTAATACGATATCAGGATGACATTTTCAATCCGATAGTAAGACCACGTGCTTGTGTCATTGCTGACTACTTCGTTTTTATGCATCAAATGCACGCCCCTATGTTGCTCGCATGGGAAGGAGACCATGGAGGAGACCGGACTCGAAGTAATAGGCTTAGCAGCGGTTGCCTCGTTTCGATTCACATAGATCATGGTTCGGACTGGGGGAGGGGAAACCTTTTCAGAAAGCGCGAACAACCTACACACGCAAAACCGCAGCTAGCCCAGAAGGAATGGGAGGCCATGCCTTAGCTTACCGTTCGTAGGCTGCTCAACAGTATTACCCAGCGGTGTAATAAGTGCATATAAACTAGAAGTGATGATTCCAGTTTCTGATCATGTGTAAAATTGTAACCATGTTGCTGCAGGTTTAGTTTACAAATGTTTATTTGCAGCAATAGGGTTTATCATTTTTATTCGGGGATATCATATTAAGTCGACAATAGAAGCTTGTAAGAGTTTAAATAGTTTGTTTTGGGTGTAAGACACTTATCAACATATATATATATATATGACTGTATCATTAAAATACTTCTGCCAAAAAAAGTTCCGTTTTTCCAAGACCAGCCACACCCTAAAATCTTGTCTTTTTTTTAGCAGTAGAGATTTGTGGAATTTAAGATGGCACAGACATTATTTAAAGCAGTGTTTGAATAATTGTTCTTGTTATGCGCATTTTTGTCAATGTCAGTGTGATTTTGTCCATAGCCCTGTATCGCCGCGTAAGCGCGAATGTCCTTTATATTTATTATTTACAAAAAAAAAAAGTTATAACATGGTTTATGTACCGTAATTACCGGTGTATAACCCGCAACGGTGAATAACCCGCACCCCATGAAAATCAAGAATTATGTTTTGAAATCCGGTGTATAACCCGCACCGGTGTATAATCCGCACCCTAAATTTATCATTTTCCGGAAATTGTAAATTTTACCCTGCAACCACATCCAAAAGCTTTCTATATACTGGGAGTAATTATATAATTATAAAGTCTGCAAAGACATAGTAAGAGGCTAAATTAAAGATTTTAACCGATATTGTATCGATTAATTATTACAATATTGAAGCCTATTTTACATGAAAATCCAAAATCGAGCATTTTTTATGTTTTTAAATCGGTATATTACCCGCACCGTTGTATAACCCGCACCGGGGTGTTTTGTTTGTAAAATCGGTGTATAACCCGCGGGTTATACACCGGTAATTACGGTACGTAGCAGACAATCATTAAACCATCTGAACGATCCCATTAAGCATTAATACTGAATTATCTACCCATATTTTTTAGACCACCTTTATTTGAGGCTAGGGTCTACGATAGCAAAACTTTATATAGATATACCAGTGGAATTAATGTAAACATAAATTTTCTTAGAATCATTTGTAAATTTGCAAGGTGTTTGATAAAAAAAAAAACATGTTCATATTGATTTATTGTGGAATATAATCACAAAACTATTAAGATAAAATTACCAAAATATCCACACATAAATTTATTTGTTTTTCCGTAAAAATGACACTTTGTCCATTCCTAAATGTAGTAAACAACTTTAAAAAAAACAGTTCATAAGACTGAAGCAAGTTTTAGCCAAATTAGAATATTGATGACGGAATAATTTTGATTACATGGCGCTTTGAACTTTGTTTGGATTAGGCACTAACATGAATATCCGTGGTGTTAAATGAACAGCATATAGTCCATTGCAGGGGTGGGCATAATATGAACAGGACATTATATGAGCGCTCATTTTTAATTGTAAAAATTCTTAAACAACCTGCATAACAAATTGTTCTAAAGGAAACACGATTATAACACTTTCCTTATGTATATTAAGATAGTGTTTAAAACATGAACATATTTTAATCATGAAAGAAACTTGACAATCCAAAAATGAGCGCTCATATTATGTCCACCCCTGTACGAATACTCGTAGAATTTATTTAGTATTTAAGATAATTCAACATTTATATGTATACAGTAGAGATATATAAGACAAACATATGTGCACACATACAAGTGTTATATTAACTTAGGATAGCCCTTGAAAGCTGAACAGCTTTCCAAAGGGGTCTTTTAGCAACACCGATAACGTGATATGCGATATGACAATTTGTTTTGCGAAATTAGTTCATGTTGTTGCTTACTATGCATTTACACAATGCGTTTCCTTCCTGTTTAAGTGGCCGATCTGCTAAAAAAACGCTTGACCTTACTTTTAAAACCAGTATAGGTTTGTATTCTTTAATTTGGATAGGTAAAAAGTTCCAATCCACGAACAAATACTCGTACGGAGTGGGCTGACCATAGAAGTATAAAGAGACCTAGTGTCAGTATAT